>JACEEZ010004759.1:47500-67500 GCA_016584305.1 Chionoecetes opilio | reverse complement strand
GTTTGTACAAAGCCGAATAATAATTTACATTAGGATACGATATAATTAATCTTCATTTTTTCTCTCTCTCTGTCTCCCCCTACTCTCCCTCTGGATTCAGCGTGACGTCACGTCCCCCTGCGCGGCGTGGGGGTGGTGAAACTACCTTGCGTAGCATATCTTTACCTTGGTTGTAGCTCACCTCTCCACACGGAAGTTAAAAGGTAACGACATAAACCTGTTATTAACCCCCTACCTGTTATTACCCCAACCTCAACTCATTAGGAGCAGCAAGTGACTGTAATCTATCGCGGCCAGGACAGTCAACTAATATAATCAATTAAGACATTGTATGACATATTATTGCCTGTCTTTACCTTTTAACCTCCGTTTGGAGAGGTGGCTAAGACGCTCTGTCCAGGGGTTCGTATCAGACCTGGCACTGATACACATGTTGTCTTAATTGACAATAATGATATGAAAATGCTAATAATGATGAAATAATAATAATTATTACAATAACAATAATGACAATAGTAATAATAGATATAATAGTTATAATAGATAATAGTATTATAAGTAATAATGATAAAACAAATATATACGTATATATAAGTATTAATGAAAATAGTAGAAGTAGTAAGAACAAATAATGCTACTAATAGCTATTATTATTATTTATATTGTTATTATTTGTAAAAACAGGTGAATGAGACACGGGCTGGGAAGTGAGAACTTTACTTTTGGGGATACGCACCTCCCAGCCCGTGTTTCCTTCATCACCTGTTTTTACAACTGTCAGTATGTCTACAAAATTGTTATCATTGTTATTATCAGTATTATCAATATAATTTTTATTATTATTATCATAATCATATGATGAAAAAGAAAAGATATGTAAGGAAAGAAGGAAAAGGTGAGCCACAACAGGATTATCACAAATAACAACGACAACATCAACAACAACAACAATAATAACAATAACATGAACAGTAACAATAATATCTTAATTCATCACTATAGCTTCAAACTCGAGTACTTATTCACATATACCAAGGTTTTTCAACCATAATTTTTTGCTTAAAATTAGAATTAATAGATTGGTTAATATGTGAGAAGTATAGTACAGCGCATGCATTCTCTTAGTTGGGTGGCGAGGAAGAGGAGGAAGAGGAGGAGGTTAAGGAAAGGAAAGCAGCGGGAAAGGGATAAAAAATGTCTGCAAATGGTTATAGACGAGATAAAATTATACATTAAATTGAATTATACAGTTTGACATATACATGAATTATGTATTATGTACGCATGTAATAATACAGACAATTGTGTGTGCTATTCATCCCATTAGTCCAGTTGCCAGGTGGAGAACCTTGTTGTTGCGAGAAGTGTATAGTTTTTTTATGGTTTCATACTCGAATGGGTCTACTCTATAGAAATGATTTAGCTCGGTTGCCGGAGTGCCAACCTTGGGGAACTCCGCTAATTACCATAAATCTAAGATGGACGCCGCAGACGGAGGTGGAAAATAACTTTTCAGCCAATCAACCTTCAATTACGTGTGATACATTTTTTCCGTATAACTTGGATGTGAAGAACCGATTTCTGAGGTCAGTTGCGTACTTTGGGGTCAAATTCAGGGTCAAAGGTAAAGTTAAAGGTCATTTTTGTACATTTGGGAGGTTCAAACTTTTTGATCCATGCATAAACTGCACAGTGCACACCACTCATACTCAATACGTTGATTTAATCTCACCTCTTCTTCTTTTCATAGAGAGGTATGATGGCTGACTCAAGGTGTCTTCTCTCGGTGTGTCACGGAGGTGGACAAGAAACGAAATTCACTGAGAACGGGATCAGGAAGCTCATCTTATGTGCCAAATCTCGTGGAGATGGAGACCTGCAGGCTACGCTACAGCACATTATTAATGTTGGTGGAGATGCGGCAAGCATAACCTGTCATAAAGGTTGCTACTGTACTTATACATCGAAAGAGAAAATTGAGAGAGTGAGAAAGTCACAGAAAAGAAAGGCTGAAAATGAGGGTGTAAGGACAAGTACAAGGTCTCATACTAAGGTAGCTGATAAAGGTGTGTTTGAGTACAATCGTGATTGTATGTTCTGTAGCGAGGAATGTTTACCCATTGATGATACACCCAGAAAGATGGGACCGCGTTCGTAAGTGTATGACCAAAGAATGTTTTGACACAGGACGTAACCCACTCCCAACTATGAAAGATATGCTCCTTGATGTTGCTGATCAGCGTAATGATGATGTGGCTAGAAGGCTCAAGTTGCACCTTGCTTTTGTTTCTGATCTACCTTCTGCTGAGTGCAAGTACCACGCCCGCTGCTATAACAGTTTTACGAAAGTTCCCACATATGCTGATTTGCCACCTGGTGCTGCAGATGTAGATGCTCTGAGGGAAGTCATTCAGTACATGACCCGAGACAGGTCCAGATTATGGAATAATGTTGAACTGCATTCCCTGTACTCGGATCTAGGTGGCAATCTCGCTCGATGTGACATGTTTAGCAAGGTGACTGACTGCATGAGTAAGGATGCTATAGTTGTTCAAGTAGATGGATGTGCTACCATGGTTGGTTTCCGTGACTCCGCTGCTATGACTCTCAAGATAGTTAATGATGACGATACGGATGAGAGGAGCATTGCTTCCGTGGTGAGGCAGATCAAGCATGAGGCGATGCGTCGGTCATAGTTAAGTCCATCAAGACAAGATTGTCCTCTCTCGCTGGCAAGAAGGTCTTATACTTTCGATAAGTATCACAACGTTTCTGCGAAGGACCATGAGCGTATGCGACGTGCTGGCCTTGGTTCCATCAATTACGACCTGACCATCAACACACTGCTGCCCAGTCGAGATGCCATCATGAGGAATAAGAACAACAAGTTGCAGCTGTCGAAAATTCTTAGTACCTACAGCTTCGGCGAAGGAGTCACCGTGGAGAGCCCCAGCGATGGTGTGTTCACCCATGACGAAGCGAACATAACAATGATCTCGTACCTCCTTATGGCTGCCAAGTCCGACACGCGAGTCATCTGCATTCTCTCAGATGACACCGATGTGTTCGTGCTGCTTGTATACTGGATGCACCGAAAAAACATCCAGGCTACAGTGCAAATGGAGCGGTGGGGTGGGATGGATCCATTTGGGACATCAACGCCACCTGTTCCCAACTCGGCCCCAAGTGCCTGCAGATCCTGGGAATGCACTACATTACTGGTTCAGATACCACCTCATACCTGTACGGCAAGGGGAAAGTGTCGGCACTGAAGACCCTGAGAGCTGGCGACTTCCCAGGCCTGTACTCAGCCTTCGGCGAGCTTGATGCCACACATGCACAGCTCATGGAGGCAGGACAGGCGTTCTTCTGTGCTCTATATGGTCAGCAACAGGGGACCACTATGAGTGAGGCGAGGTACCATATGTACACAGAGAAGGCTGGAAAGCTGCTCAAGATCATGTCGCTACCACCAACAGACAAAAATCTCTTCCTGCACATCTTGCGCACTCATCTGCAGACTATACTCGCCAAATCTGCTGACCAGCAGGCTCCACCTGAACTTGACATCACGAAGTATGGGTGGGAAATCAAAGATGGCATCCCACACACTAAGAAAAAAAGGTGCAAAATGTGTCACAGATTATGCACCCTCACTAAGGGTACAAAGTTGCACCCTTATGGGTGCAAAGTTGCACCCCTAAGGGGGGTTGCACCTTAAGGGGTGCAACTTTGCACCCTTATTGGTGCATAGTTGCACCCCTAAGGGGGGTTGCACCTTAAAAGGTGCAGCTATGCACCCTTATGGGTGCAGCTTTGCACCCTTAAAGGTGTAAAATCTGTGACACCTTTTGCACCTTTAAAGGTGCAAAGTTGTACCTTTTTTTCTTAGTGTGCAGTACCAGCAACCTCTGATCAGCCCCCAGGACCCCAAGATTTCATGGATGTAGTGCAGTGCAGCTGTAAGGCGGCGGGGAAGGCATGCGGCAGTGAACGTTGCAGCTGTCACCATGGAAATATATCATGCACTGTGTACTGCGCTTGTGGTTCTAGTGACGCTTGCTTGAACCCCTTCAAGACAGGAGACGTAGACCAAGATGAAGTGGAAGAGGAAGGAGAAGCAGATGTGGAAAATGACGAGGAAACGGATCATCTTGATCTTGCATTCGGCTCTGATGATGAATGGGAGTGATCGCCGTTAATGAATAAACACTTGATCACCCTCGATCTGAAAATGCAATTATTATTATATTAATACACTTTTTGGACAAAAATGACCTTTAACTTGACCTTTGACCCTGAATTTGACCCCAAAGCATGCAACTGACCTCAGAAATTGGTTCCTCACATCCAAGTTATACGGAAAAAATGTATCACACGTGATTGAAGGTTGATTGGCTGAAATGTTATTTTCCACCTCCGTCTGCGGCGTCCATCTTAGATATATGCTAATTAGCGGACTTCCCCAGGGTTGGCACTCCAGCAACCGAGCTAAATATTTTCTATAGACCCATTCGAGTATGAAACCATAAAAAAACAATACCCTTCTCATGAAAACAAGGTTAAGTACAGAACACCTATGGGTGTCAAACGGACTACATGATTTTTATCAAGTTTTGATTCGTGATCGCCAGACATAACACCCCAGAAAGAGCACATAACTCAAATGAGACAGATATTTTGGTAAGGCTGAAACCTTACATACCACACATTTGGAGAGGCGGTGGCAGAATATAGTTAGTGCTAGCAAGTGGCGTGCTCGGTGAGCTGAGGTTCATCACCGGTGGAGGCCAAAATCCACTGAAAATCTTTCTGCAACTGCTGAGTGGCCTAAGATCACCTGCATGCTGTCCATTAATTCTAACTTCAATTGCGGTGCATCGGAAATTCGGAGGACATAGGGGGGCAGCATGAGCCTCTAATCTCAGGCGCCACTATAATAATCTTGCCTGCGCCACCACAGGTGAGGGCCACCCATCACAGCCCTCAAGAACCTCCACGGCTTACCATCCGAGCCGTAGAAGTCACTGCCTACAGGCGCTATAGACTATATAAAGGAAATAATCATAAGGACACAAACACCATTCCCAAGCTCAAGGTAAATAAAAAGTAGAGGCTTGAACCGTTGAACCAAGGCGCACTGAGTGGCGCGACCTACCACTGACGTGTGTGTGTGTGTGTGTGTGTGTCATTCACCCATGGTCTTGGCCATGCGAGCTGGCTCGCGATCGCTAGTTTCACCCTTCCAGTGCGATATTGAAGCTCATTATAACCGATCTTTGGGTAATGCTGGGACCTCACACTCCACACATCCCCATCCTCTTGATCAAGGGGGACAGAACCCGCCCAAAAATGTTCAGTTGAAAAATCCCAGGGAATGAGCGGAGCCGGGGATCGAACGCCGGAGGTGAGGTGAGGAGAATGGTGCCGGACGCCTTAACCCACCTAGCCGTTCAGGCGGTGTAACCTGCGGTGTGTAACGAAACGGTGTGTGTGTGTGTGTGTGTGTGTGTGTGTGTGTGTGTGTGTGTGGTGTGTGTGTGTGTGTGTGTGTGTGTGTGTGTGTGTGTGTGTGTGTGTGTGTGTGTGTGTGTGTGTGTGTGTGTGTGTTGTGGTGTGTGTGTGTGTGTGTGTGTGTGGTGTGTGTGTGTGTGTGTGTGTGTGGTGTTGTGTGTGTGTGTGTGTGTGTGTGGTGTGTGTGGTGTGGTGTGTGTGTGTGTGTGTGTGTGTGTGTGTGTGTGTGTGTGTGTGTGTGTGTGTGTGTGTGTGTGTGTGTGTGTGTGTGTGTGTGTGTGTGTGTGTGTGTGTGTGTGTGTGTGTGTGTGTGTGTGTGTGTGTGTGTGTGTGTGTGTGTGGTGTGTGTGTGTGTGTGTGTGTGTGTGTGTGTGTGTGTGTGTGTGTGTGTGTGTGTGTGTGTGTGTTGTGTGTGTGTGTGTGTGTGTGTGTGTGTGTGTGTGTGTGTGTGTGTGTGTGTGTGTGTGTGTGTGTGTGTGGTGAGATGTTAAAAAAGAGCAGACGTCTTCACATTCACCTATTTTCTTTGCTAAAACAAAACGCTAAACGATCATTGGATACCCGCATAACATTTCTTTGTTGAGACTCCAAATAATCGGCCAAACGATGCATTTAGAAAATAGATGCTGGCTAGGAAAGAGGAGGGGGAGGATGAGGAAAAAATAAGGGTCAAGAAGTATGAAGAAAACTATGACTATAGGATGTTGATAAGGATGCAGACAAGGAGGAGGACGAACACTGAGTGGAGAGGTGAAGATTTGGATTAAGACAACTTGTTAAGGGCGTGAGTAAGGGAGTTAAGTGGATATAGCATGATTAGTGTGGTGAGGAGGAGTCAATGAGCGTGAAGCGAAAGAAAATACATTGTGGTGGTGAGTTTTTTGCTTCAAAGGGGCAAAGGGCGTGGAGTAAGTAAGGAGGACAAGTAAGAGAATAAGACAGTGATGCTGGTGTGTGGGTCTTGGGCTTTCCATGATAGGAAATGGCTCTGATTGAGGTATTGGATAGACGAGTTAAGAGGGGACGTGGGAGAAAGGGAAGACAAGGACTACAATACCAGTATAGAATGAAGTGGAGTGGGTCTCTCCTCCAAGGGGTAAAAACAAGACTCTTCTCTAACTTTTCAACACTTGAAACTCTGGAAGTATTATTTTTTGGGGGAGAGAAACACGTCTTACCCTTGTCAGGCTGTTGTCGTGCAGAAGCTTTATCTATACTTTCAGTCGCCGCATATCAGTGACTTTTTTTTTTCTTTTTGTGTGTGTGTGTGAGAGCCACTCTATAAATACTGGTAGACTGTGCAAGAAGCATCCATGACTGATGTGCGCCAGGAACGAGGTGTATAAGTAATAGCGAACACTGTTTCTCTTCCACCATTAACTGTGAAGGAAGGAAGGATTTGTTTCCTTACCAGTTTTGCTGACCCGACGGGCCCTGCCCCGCCCATAACCATGCATGAACCTCTGAAGCAATATAACACTGACTTCCCTTTGGCAGCTTTGTAAGGCTTCGGCACGCTGTCTCTCCTACGCATTACGATGACAAATCAACACTTACCTGAAAAAAAAACAAAAAAAACAATTAGCCGTCGAAATGATTTTTTCTTCAGTGATGTTAATATACATGTATTTGTTATAAAGCAGTTAAACAAGACATTTGTAAGCTTTTTTTTAATATTATCAATGATATTTGCACCTCATAACCTTGATGATATATTATACGAACAAAAGGGAATAGAGGGGAAGAACTTGCAAGGCAGAGGAAGGAGGCATTGCACTTGCCTCTAACACATGCCTCAGAGGAGAGACCCAATATCCCAAACCTGACATTTCCTTCTATACAGCTTCAAAGGTCTATAAGTAAGACCAAAAAAAAAATGTGCTTAATGGGAAAGATAAGTAAAATCTACCAACGAAGTCATCACACGACCAATGAAAATCTACTCTCCTCGTACTGAAAAATATTACACCAAAATCAATGTTACCTAGTACTATTTTACTATTTAGTTTTTCTGATTGTTAAATATCTTGAGGATGAAAATATGCTGGTAGCATGGGGTGATGGTGTGGCAGAGTGGTGGTAGATGTGGAGAGGGAGCGGTGATGCAGGTGGAGAATGGTGGTGTGGTTTGTGGGCGGTGATGAAATAGAGGAAGGTGTTGTTAGGAGGATGTAGCATCTGTGAGTGTATCAACAGCGGCCGCGGTACAGAGGTGGCACGGCTACCAACAGCGGTGAACTGACAGGCCAGGTGTGTTGGGGCCAGGTGTGGGAGTGTGGCGGTGGGGCGGCACAGCAGGGGTGGGAGGCTGACTTGGCAGGAAGTGGGACGAGCTTGCGGCAAAGTGTTGATGCAGGCGAGGTGAGGAGGCGAGGGTGGTGAGGCAAAGGGTGCGGTGAGAAGTGTGTGTCCAACAGATGAATGATGCAATGGGAATCACTTCATAAGCACACACACACACACACACACACACACACACACACACACACACACACACACACACACACACACACACACACACACACACACACACACACACACACACACACACACACACACACACACACACACACACACACACACACACACACGCACATACACACACACACACAAACACACACACACACATTCACTTACACATATACACACAAATACACACACACACACACACACACACACACACACACACACACACACACACACACACACACACACACACACACCGTAGTGTAGTGGTAACACGCTCGGCTCCCAATCGATAAGTCCCGGGTTCAATCCCCGGGCGAAGCGAAGACAGACGGGCGGGCTTCTTAAAAATACAAGCCCCTGTCCACCCAGCAGTGAATGGGTACCGGGTGTTAGCCGGGGATTTGTGACCCACCTCCCGGGGTGGTGGGCTTCGACCAACACTAAACACTAGGATGAATGATAAAATGTAGCTATGGAGACGGGGCCATACGAGCGTAGCTCAGGCCCTGTAAAATACAACTAGGTGAATACACACAAACACACACACGCACACACACACACACACACACATACACACACACACACACACACACACACACACACACACCAGCACACACACATATTCGCACACACAAATACGCACACACACAACTATACATTACCCCTTTGTAAACACTACATTATTAATGATCTACAAATTCTGATATAAATATATAAACGAAAAAAAATTGAAGCCAAGAAAAGAACATACGTAACTGTCGGTCGAGGAGCCCAAGCAAATATTTATTTAAGCTCAAGGTTGAATGACAATAGCAACATCTAAGTAGCTCTGCGGATGCTAATAAATGCACAACTCTAGTGCCAATAATGCTTGCACTGGCCCTTCCCTTCGGCCAAGGGTGTATACAGTCAGGCCACCACCATAGATGCAAGAAACATGGATAAACAAAATGCACCACACCGGAGCAAACTCTGTCCTAAAACTATGATAAGTATCCTGCAGACAGACATCACCGATGTTATTCTTTTACACGTATATGTGCAGGCCTGTTCTTAAACTCATTTGATTACTACAAAGTCAACTATACATAGCGTGTAGCTCCCATACCTTACCTGGTGCTCCTGTGTCAACAGACATATTAAGGCATCGGAAGCATAAGCCAAATCTTGACCCTAGTGAGCAACAGTGCTAAATATTACCTCACGGGCTGAGAACGAGGCCACCTTTCAGTAAGAATTCATTGTTGTTTACATATATTTCAAGTATCAAAGAAGGAGAATGACATGATGAAGAGGAGGAGAGATAAAGATGAATCTAATTGATGGTGATGAATTGAAATTGATAATGAAAATAGAGATCGAGATGCAGATGATGATGATGAGGTGGACGGTGGAAAAATGGATGAATAAGATAAGAATCACAATCTTATAAGATAAGAATAACAAAAACAAAAACACTAACAACCAAGAAATAGATGATGATGATTGATGATAATGATGCAATAAATAAAATATAGAATGATGCAAGGGATGACGAAAAGAGGAAGAGGAGGTGAATAAGGAGTAGAAGTAGCCGAAATGGAAAATAAGGCAAGAGGCAGATGAGGAGAGGAGAGCGAAAATGAGGTTGACCATACGGAAAAGACAGGAAAAAACAACAACCTACCTTTAAATCAGGGAGAGAAATGGGAAGATAAATAAGATAAAAATGGAAGACAAAGACTAAGAATACATATTATCTCATTAAAATGGTTTAGGAAAAGCATAAGGAACAAAAATTACAGTAGAGGCAAGGATTTAAGCTTATGCTTTAGGAAAAGCATTAGGAACAAAAATTACAGTAGAGGCAAGGATTTAAGTAAGACACATGGAAAATATTATGCAGATATGCGAAACAAGGGAAATGCTATGGTGAGGAGAAGGAGGGGGATGGAGGGGGAGGAAGGGAAATATACAAACCTAAAGAGGAAGCAGCAGGTGACAGGAGAAAGAGTGGTGGAGAGTGTGCGAGAGAGAGAGAGAGAGAGAGGAGAGAGAGAGAGAGAGAGAAGAGAGAGAGAGAGAGAGAGAGAGAGAGGGAGAGAGAGAGAGAGAGAGAGGAGAGAGAGAGAGAGGAGAGAGAGGGGAGGAGAGAGGAGAGAGAGAGAGAGAGAGAGAGAGAGAGAGAGAGAGAGAGAGAGAGAGAGAGTTCAAAACAGTAACTGGCTCCATGCTGTCGAAGTATTATTAACTCTCTTAACGTCCCCTACATACACACACACACACACACACACGGTATTCTTAACTTGTCTTGCCTCGTATTTCGAGTAGTCTCGCTCTTCCTCTCTTCACCCCTGTCTTAAGTCCGTCCAGATTCTTTTTGATTATAAGTCCAGTCCAGATAAGTTTTACCTGCTCCTGTCAAAAGTCTATGTGTATGTGTGTGTGTGTGTGTTTCAGTTAGGCAGTGTACGGGAATTCATCCAACGCACAAATATAGGTACAAGCCTATTCTACTCACTACGCCACTTATCGGGGGTTTACTCTTTTCGCCTAGTTCAGCGGTCGGCAACCTGCGGCTCCGGAGTCGCAAGCGGCTCTTTCAAGGGACCTGTGCGGCTCCTGCCACCTGCTTAAAAATGTCCAAATTATCGTAAAAAAAAGGATATAAAATACGGGCATAGATAGCCGCAGTACTATAGTGTATGTTACCTAGGTCCTAGGTCTTAGGTAAATATTGGGACGAATTCTTGTACTTATTATTATCATCATTACTATTACTATTACTATTATTATTATTATTATTATTATTATTATCATCAAAGTGTATTTGATTATCTTGTCTGTGGGTATATATTCGACTCCCATATGGTATTATGGTGAAGGAACATTTTATTGCTTCGTAATTTCCATTCATAATTTACACTGCGGCTCCATCAGCAATGTTTTCTGCCAAGTTTGAAGAAACTGTCTTTTCTCGAATTCTGGGTTGCCGACCTCTGGCCCTAGTTCAACCCCGGTTCCTTTAGATCAGTGGTTTCCATCTTCTTTATGGCCATTACCCCTTTCTCATATAGCGTCATTGTGAATATTGATTGTGAACATGATTGAATGAGACACCCTATAATATGGGAAAAAAACTTCACCAAATTGTATTGGTATTATTTAGTTTCTTTGTGAATGATACATTAATGCAACCAAGCACGTAAAACACCCTCCTAAAGTAGACAATAATTGAATGAGACACTTGAAACTTATCTAACATATCTTACAAAAATCATTCATAGAACTTACAATGTATATATCAGTTGTATCCTCATTCCAATGAGTGTGATATTGCAAATCATCAACCAACTTCTTGATTCTTGGTTTTGTTGCACTCAAGGCACACCGTAGGTCATGCTTCAAATCAAGTATATTACAATATTTTTCTATATGTGGAGTAGATGAGAAAAAGCAGCATCATAGGAATAGGTTAATGCAAATATTTGGTGGCAAAATCCAAGGTCACGCAAATATGGATATGAAGCTGCTTGTTCGGGTACCACTATTTTAGATTATCCAGTTTGTACTTACTACCCATGCAGACGAAATAATGCTAAGTTTCCCTGTTTCATAAGTTTACATTTACATACATAGAATAAAATGAAATTAAACAAAACAAGTAACAAACAAACATTGCTGTTAGGATGCAGGCGGAGTGACACCCTTGAGTGTCACCCAACTGGTAGGAACATGGGGCGCCTTTTCACGACAGATGTGCTCTGGAAGCCATAGGTGGAAGACTTGCACGCCTGGCGACGTAGACTGCGTATAACAGGGCTAAGGAGGTGAATGAAAGTGTTGGTCAGAACGACAAATGTAACAGCGGAGCCACACATAAGCAATGGAAAATTAGTGGCACGAAGCAGAGCCCAGCATGGAAGGATAAGCTGGTTACCAAGCATACACAGGCTACAGGTGTTCGGGGCCAAGCACGGTTATTAGCCTGAGTGGATGGCTAGATTGTATAGAGAGTAGGGACTGGATGAATATACTACCCCCCCACCACAGTAAAAACAATATAAAACACAATATAAAACACAATGTATAACAAATAGAAAATGAATATAAATTAAAACAAAAGCGTGGAGCAAAGCTTAGCTAGACTGTATGGAGAGCTGGAGCTGAATTGTCAAGACCGTTAAGCCAAGGACACTAGTAAGCTCGGGTCGAAACCTCGTACGAGGCTTTAATTAAGCTTCAGAACACGACCCAAGCTACTCCACTCACACACACTAAGAAAATCTGTGGTTACACAAGGGAAATGCCCACTAACCCTAGACACACTCATTATGTCTATGTAGGTGTGTACACACACACATATACACGTCACACAAACACACACACACACACACACACACACCGCCTGCGTGGTTTAGTGGTTTAAGGGCTTGCCTGGTCACTCTGAGGTCGCGCGTTTGATTCCTGCCCGCTCATTGGGACTTTTCAGTGATATTTGTGGGCAGTTACTGTCCCCCTTGGGAGGGATGTGTTGTGTGTGGTGTATTAGGTCCCAGCTCGCTTTGCCCATAGTTCGGTCAATACGAGCTCCAAGCTCTATCCGGTAGAATAAAACTAGCGATCACGATTCCAGCTTGCGCGGGCAGGTCCGTGGGTGAGTACTAACACACACACACACACGCACACACACACACACACACTCACGATAAGCAAGAGGATAGAGCGTTGGCCTGCCATTATGTGGTCGCCGGTTCGAGTTCTTGCTCGCTCACGGGGATTTTTCACTGAAAAATTCGGAAGGTTACTGTCCCCCCTTAAAAAGGGGATGGGAGACCGGGTTTGTGTGGTGTGTGAGGTCCCAGCATTACCCAAAGCTCGGTAAAACTGAGCTCCAAGTTCGATCCGGGAGCCACATTCCCGTTTTCTGGAACAGTATGTGGCGTTAACTCTTGAACATGTCAGGGTAGGTTACGGTTAGGTTAGATAAGGTTTCCTAGACTTATAGTGGTAACTTTGTGTAGGAATCACAATGAGAGTAATTTCGAGAAAATCCTATGGTAAGTTTCAAAGCTACAGCTAAGCGTCTTCCTTCGGAAACCACATACTCACATAGAGTTGTGGAATTTGCCTCCAGGAGGGTGAGCCTGGCGATCGGGAGTCCGACTCGCGTGGACAAAACCATAGATGAATGACACACACACACACACACACACACACACACACACACACACACACACACACACACACACACACACCTACATCTCTAGAAGCAGCCTAAATACGTCTCATTGTAACAAATTTTAAGTAAATCGCAAAATAGGTTCCCCATTTACAAGAATCTACTGTGGTGTTCAATTTTTTTTTTTTTGCTTATGAATAACTTGAATATTAAGGTGTTTTATTTCATATTTCTACCTCAGCAGTGTTTCGTAGAACTGATACAAAATAAATTAGAGTACTAATGATTCACAGTTATATAAATATGTTTGCTATAGCTTTTCTGACTTGATGTTATGCCTCTTATCTTGACTTATTTCTTTCTGGTCTGTATAGGATAGCAGGGACACCGTGAAGCGAAATTTGGCTGGAAACAGCAGTGGCAACAACAACAATAACGAGAACATCATTAACAATAACAACAACAACAACAGCAACAACAGCAACAACAACAACCACAGCAACAACAACTTAGGCAGCAGCAGGACGGTCCCCACTTTCAGCTGGACAGCCTGAAGCATCGAAGGGGGGTTTTTGCCCTTACAGTGTTGCACAAGGCCGAAGTGCAACACTCGCCACATCTCGCAACACTTCGGGTCCCGTGAAGGAGGTCTGAACGCCATACGAAAGCGGTTGTATTAAACGATCTCCTCTTTCAGGCTCCAAAGACCCATACAGCGAGTTGTCAACGCGCCTTCACCTGGGCCACAGCAACACTGTGGCACGCCTTCATGGCTGAGATGGACGTCAGGGCTCATGGCCCTGAGTAACCAGCAGGTGAAGGTTGCAGCCCACACGTGGTGCAGCATACACCCACCTTAATGATCCACGAGTGATTCATATAAACGTAGATGACACATGTCAATAAAAATACTCAATTAGAACACAAAAAAACATATGATAATTTTGTGTATACCTTAACATAGATGCTTTCAGGACATTTTTAACTTGTAAGATAATTTCCTTGCTCCAATGTATATAGTAATGCTTCCACCTATTTATATAGCTGTTTAGATACTAAGAATAAAAGAGAGAGAGAGAGAGAGAGAGAGAGAGAGAGAGAGAGAGAGAGAGAGAGAGAGAGAGAGAGAGAGAGAGAGAGAGAGAGAGAGAGAGAGAGAGAGAGAGAGAGAGAGAGAGAGAGAGAGAGAGAGAGAGAGAGAGAGAGAGATTGTAACTTCCAAAGGGATACTATTATCGATAAACGATTCCTTAGCAAATATTTGCCTGACAATTAGCAACACAAATCTGTTTGTTACTTTCCACAGTGACGGCTGTAAGGACAACACCAAGTATCGGAACACTAAATCAACACTCAGTCATCTCCATTAAGGTCCATAATTTCAAGATCATCTCAATTTTTTTTCAATTCCTTGCCATCCCTAACTCCTATCATACGTTATTACCTCTTATATATATTTTCATCATTTTTTACCACGTTTTCATCCTCTTGAACCACAAATATTGGTGCATAATACTGGTATTATTGACTTATGTTGTTATCTTTTTTCAACTGTTTGTCTTTCTTTCCTTTGCGTCGCTTCCTTATCGTTCTCATACATCATTTTCTCATATCATTTTCTGCCCCCAATATAACACGAAACACATGTAAATACGGTGTAGACGAGGCGAACTTGTGTGTGTGTGTGTGTGTGTGTGTGTGTGTGTGTGTGTGTGTGTGTGTGTGTGCGTCGTGTGTGTGTGTGTACTTATCAAAAGTACAAATATTCTAACGTAACCATATGCAAATTAATGATAACAATGCTCCAGCCAAATTTATATGTATAGTTCCAGTCCCACCCAGTCTTCTAGTCCCCATCTGCTGTTCCCCATCAAGTGTTTCAATCCCCACCCAGTGCTCCAATCCCCACCTAGTGATCCAGTCCCCACCTAGTGTTCCAGCCCCCACCTAGTGATCCAGTCCCCACCCATTGTTCCAGCCCCCACCTAGTGATCCAGTTCCCACCCAGTGTTCCAGCCCCCACCTAGTGATCCAGTCCCCACCCAGTGTTCCAGCCCCCACCCAGTGTTCCAGCCCCCACCTAGTGATCCAGTCCCCACCCAGTGTTCCAGCCCCCACCTAGTGATCCAGTCCCCACCCAGTGTTCCAGCCCCCACCCAGTGTTCCAGCCCCCACCTAGTGTTCCAGCCCCCACCCAGTGTTCCTGCCCCCACCTAGTGATCCAGTCCCCACCCAGTGTTCCAGACCCCACCTAGTGATCCAGTCCCCACCCAGTGTTCCAACCCCCACCCAGTGTTCCAGCCCCACCTAGTGATCCAGTCCCCACCTAGTGATCCAGTCCCCACCCATTGTTTCAGTCCCCACCCAGTGCTCCAATCCCCACCTAGTATTCCACTCCTCAGCCAATGTTCCAGTCCCCACTCAGGTTTCAGTATCCACCCAGTGTTCCAGCCCCCACCCAGTGTTCCAGCCCCCACCTAGTGTTCCAGCCCCCACCCAGTGTTCCTGCCCCCACCTAGTGATCCAGTCCCCACCCAGTGTTCCAGACCCCACCTAGTGATCCAGTCCCCACCCAGTGTTCCAGCCCCCACCTAGTGATCCAGTCCCCACCCAGTGTTCCAGACCCCACCTAGTGATCCAGTCCCCACCCAGTGTTCCAGCCCCCACCCAGTGTTCCAGACCCCACCTAGTGATCCAGTCCCCACCCATTGTTTCAGTCCCCACCCAGTGCTCCAATCCCCACCTAGTATTACACTCCTCAGCCAATGTTCCAGTCCCCACTCAGGTTTCAGTATCCACCCAGTGTTCCAGCCCCCACCCAGTGTTCCAGCCCCCACCTAGTGTTCCAGCCCCCACCCAGTGTTCCTGCCCCCACCTAGTGATCCAGTCCCCACCCAGTGTTCCAGACCCCACCTAGTGATCCAGTCCCCACCCAGTGTTCCAGCCCCCACCCAGTGTTCCAGCCCCCACATAGTGTTCCAGCCCCCACCCAGTGTTCCTGCCCCCACCTAGTGATCCAGTCCCCACCCAGTGTTCCAGCCCCCACCTAGTGATCCAGTCCCCACCCAGTGTTCCAGACCCCACCTAGTGATCCAGTCCCCACCCAGTGTTCCAGCCCCCACCTAGTGATCCAGTCCCCACCCAGTGTTCCAGACCCCACCTAGTGATCCAGTCCCCACCTAGTGATCCAGTCCCCACCCATTGTTTCAGTCCCCACCCAGTGCTCCAATCCCCACCTAGTATTCCACTCCTCAGCCAATGTTCCATTCCCCACTCAGGTTTCAGTCCCCACCCAGTGATCCAGTCCCCACCTAGTGGTCCAGTCCCCACCCAGTGTTCCAGTCCACATCCAATGTTCCAGTCCCCACCAAGTGATCAAGGCCTCAGCCAGTGTTTCAGTCCCCATCCAATGTTCCATTCACCACCTAGTGTTTTAGTCCCCAGCCAGTGATCCAGTCCCCTCCTAGTGTTCTGGTTCCCAGCCAGTGTTCCAGTCCCCAGCAAGTGTTCCAGTCCCCACCCAGTGTGTGTTCCAGTTCCCAGCCAGTGCTCCGGTCCCCACCCAGTTTTCCAGATCCCAACCAGTGATCCAGTCCACACCCAGTGTTCCAGTCTCCAGTTAGTGATATAATCCCCAAACATATCAGTGTTCCAGTCGCCACCCAGTGTTCCAGTCTCCAGTTAGTTATATAATCCCCAATCATATCAGTGTTCCAGTCGCCACCCAGTGTTCCAGTCTCTAGTTAGTGATATAATCCCCAATCATATCAGTGTTCCAGTCGCCACCCAGTGTTCCAGTCACTCGTCAGTGTTTCAGTCCCCTCTCAGTGATGTAGTCCCCAGCCAGTGCTCCAGTCCCCACCCAATATTCCAGTCACAAGCCAGTGATCTAGTCCCCACCCAGTGTTCTAGTCCCAAGCCAGTGCTCCAGTCCCCACATCAGTGTTCCATTCCCCAGTCAGTGTTCCAGTCCCCATCCAGTGTTCCAGTCCCCACCTAGTGTTCCAGTCCCCACCTAGTGTTCCAGTCCCCAGCCAGTGTTTCAGTCTCTATCCAGTTATCCTGTCCCCACACAGTGTTCCAGTCCCCAGCCAGTGATCCAATCCCCAACCATTGATCCAGTCCCCATCCAGTGTTCCAGCCCCATCCAAGTGTTCCAATTCCTCCCCAGTGCCCCAGGCCTTTCCCAGTGTTCCAGTCCCCACACACTGCCCCAGGCCCCATCCAGTGTTCTAGTCCCCAGCCAGTGTCCCAGCGTCATATACGTACCAATATGGACAGACTAATGACATGATCTGACAAATAGACACATGATGGTCCACATAAATTACTTGTTTGATATATAACCCCATCATGCTTGGTCACGTGACACACTATTAACTGAGCAATTGCAGTGTTTAGAGTGAAATTATGTTTTGATTACTTATATCCTCTGGTTAAAGCAACAAAAAATATTAGCAATATAAACCCTAAGTTCAAAAAATATTGCAATTATATTTGTTCTCTCTGATTGAATGAAAAGTTGGTTGGAACCTTTCCTGATGTGATGAGATGTGTCGTTAAGTTGTACATGTATCGTGTGAAAAGGAGAGAGAGAGAGAGAGAGAGAGAGAGAGAGAGAGAGAGAGAGAGAGAGAGAGAGAGAGAGAGAGAGAGAGAGAGAGAGAGAGAGAGAAGAGAGAGAGAGAGAGAGAGAGAGAGAGAGAGAGAGAGAGGAGAGAGAGAGAGGAGAGAAGAAGAGAGAGAGAGAGAGAGAGAGAGAGAGAGAGAGAGAGAGAGAAGAGATGAGAGATTGCGAATCCGATCTAGAACTTGCAGAAGTAGAGAGAGAGAGAGAGAGGAGAGAGAGAGAGAGAGAGAGGAGAGAGAGAGAGAGAGAGAGAGAGAGATGTAGACCACAGACCGAATAAAGACACAAGGAGACTAACAAAAACCCGCTCTACTCACCAACTTCGCTCACCTGACGGCAGGACCTGATGTCACGTTCTACCGAGTAGAGAGAGAGAGAGAGAGAGAGAGGAGAGAGACGAGAGAGGCCGAGGAGAGAGAGAGATGGAGAGAGAGAGATGAGAGAGAGGAAGAGAGAGAGAGAGAGAGAGAGAGAAAAAAAAAAGACGAGAGAGAGAGAGAAAAAAAAAATACCCTTCTTACCTCACCCTACCCCTGTCCTTCTTACCTCACCCTACCCCTGTTCCTTCTTACCTCACCCTACCCTGTTCCTTTTACCTCACCCTACCGCTGTTCCTTCTTACTCACCCTACCGCTGTTCCTTCTTACCTCACCCTACCGCTGTTCCTTCTTACCTCACCCTACACCTGTTCCTTCTTACCTCACCCTACCCCTGTTCCTTCTTACTTCACCCTACCGCTGTTCCTTCTTACCTCACCCTACCCCTGTTCCATTTTACCTCACCCTACCGCTGTTCCTTCTTACCTCACCCTACCGCTGTTCCTTCTTACCTCACCCTACCCCTGTTCCTTCTTACTTCACCCTACCGCTGTTCCTTCTTACCTCACCCTACCCCTGTTCCATTTTACCTCACCCTACCGCTGTTCCTTCTTACCTCACCCTACCGCTGTTCCTTCTTACCTCACCCTACCCCTGTTCCATTTTACCTCACCCTACCGCTGTTCCTTCTTACCTCACCCTACCGCTGTTCCTTCTTACCTCACCCTACCCCTGTTCCTTCGTACCCCACCCTACACCTGTTCCTTCTTACCTCACCCTACTGCTGTTCCTTCTTACCTCACCCTACTGCTGTTCCTTCTTACCTCACCCTACCCCTGATCCTTCTTACCTCACCCTACCCCTGTTCCTGTCCTGCCCACCACACCCTACCCCTGTCCTTACCCACCACACACTGCTATTTATTACTACCTGTTAAACCATGTTGAAATTTTGGTGTTGAAAATTTAATGAAGTTTAATTTCCATTTGATTTTCCTATAGTTTATTCTTAGATACCCCTGCCTGTTTGTTTATTTTTTGTATAATTGTACCTGGAGGGCCATAATCTATAGGTTCCTAGATTTCAAAATTTTATTAATTCTTTGCTGTTTAATTATATATAACGTTCATACATTAACATACCCAGTCTACCACACCCAAAGACCTGTTTATGAACCTCCCTGATGTCAATCTCCTTGACACACTCTTCAATGTTGATGAAGACAGCCATGATACAGGTAATGTAGGTCGTGATATATTAAATTATATGTATAACTCCTTAGACATTGTTGACATATGCAACTACCATGACCTCACCTCATATAAGACAGCAATTCCTAAAAATTGCTTAGATTATTTTAATATTTGATAAGTAAATACCCGTTCTTTAAACAAAAAATATGATCAACTGATTTCCCTTCTTAAATCCCTTTCCAAACTTCCCGATATTTTGTGCATTAGTGAAACCTGGCTGAAACCAAACAATGTCCGCCTACACGAAATAGAAGGTTTCAATTCCTATCATGTACATAGGCCCGATGGTTCCCAAGGTGGCGGTGTAGCCATTTATGTAAACTGTAATATTCCGAGTGTACTACTAAGCGAATGCTGTAAATGTGAGGATAACATAGAAATATGTACAGTTGAAATTACATTCGACAACACTTCCTACATCTTATCATCTCTATACCGTCCCCGATGTAATTACAATAATATCAATGAGTTTAATGCCATCATGGATAACCTACTGTCACAAGGCCCCTTCAATAATAACCGAACCATTATTTCCGGTGACTTCAACATTAATTTATTGAAACACGAATCACACTCACCTACTAATAATTTCCTATTCACAACGCATTCCTTCAGTTATTTCCCCCATATATCCCGCCCAACAAGATTTCCTGACA
>JACEEZ010004759.1:37500-42500 GCA_016584305.1 Chionoecetes opilio | reverse complement strand
ATAAGGAAAGAAAGGAAAAAGAAGAAGAAAGAGGAAGAGAAGGAAAGAGAAACAGACAAAAAGAGGAGAAAGCACATCAACGGAATTCAAACCAAGAATTCCCGAACTTCTTCTGCCTCTAGTGACTCTCAGAAGACAAAGAGAACCTCATCAATAGACTCTTTAATAAAAGATAGTGCTCTAGGTGCCATGATACTGAGAATAAATGGAATCTTGTTAAGATACCTATAAAAGGCTGAGGCAAAGTTAAGGCCTCGAACCTAAGTTTATTGCTGCACCTGTAGATCTGGGGAAGTCATCCATGTCTTGGCATCCATATGATCATAACCACCTTACTCCCCAGTTGTCCCTACCATCTTTTCCTCCTCCTTATTCTTCCCAGCTTCCTTTTGATTTTCTATACATTTTTGTCCTCTTAACTTTCCTTCTCCCTTCCTCAGAAGCTGATTTGATACGTACTAAGCTCCTCTTCCTCCAAATATATCCGACTGTGATGGTGAGGCGAAAAATAAGTCTGATTGATGACACTCTTGTGGGGAAAAAGTCTGATTGGTGAACGTGTGTTGAGGAATAGGTTAGTCTAGTAAGTCTGGGAAAGAGTATATATGAGTGGTGACCGTCGAGAAGGGTACGAGTCTGAATGGTGAACAACTGTTATAAGGGAATAAAAGTGAATTGTGTCCATGTCTTCATCATCTAGGGAATAAGTCTGACGGGTGACTGTCTGGAGGAGGGAGGGGTGTTATCTTAACTGATGACTATTCGATGTAGCATTGTTTGAATGCTTTATCATTGTTTGAATGCTTTTCAATGAATTGAAAGAAGTTTGAATTGTGATCGTCAAGTAGGAAGCAAGTCTGACGGGTGACGTTTAGTGAGATTGAGAGTTATGATAGTTGGGTGGCATGGCACACATTCCATCCATTAAGGTAGTTTAGATAAATTACAGTGGCTGATGGACGATTAAATCATAGGTTTGAAATTATAAATAGAAAAGCGACTATATTAAAACCATTTGTGTAAAATTCATCTGCTGGAGGAGCTTCTCGAAAACTGCACCACATCCCATTTTAATCTAACCCAGAAGTCCATCGGGTAGTCTGTGTCACCGTGACCATATTCATTCTACCACCACCACTATATTACCGCCATTACAACCACAACCTACACCACCACCTTTACCTCAGTCTCCCTCGCCCCCATCGTCCTGGATCACCCTCCCCCCTTACACACACACATTAATACATACGAGACTTCTCGTAATTACACACGAACAAAAGTCTTTACAATAATGAGCCTCACTTTGCATACATTGCCTTCTTACCTCTAAGGGAACTCGCCACCGCCCTGTTTCCTCCCTCTTACTCTCTCCCTTTCTCTCTATTCCTCTCGGGGCACGACGTTTGAATAAACTTGCTCTTCCCTGTTGTGTGCACTCAGCTTTGGGATTCCGACGAGCTTTTGAAGTACTAACTGAAAAAAAAGTTCTCTATTGTGCCATTGTTTCCTGCGTCTCCAGTGGATTTATTGTTCGTCAAGGCTTTGATGGCACTCTAAGGGAATTATCCATGCAGGTTAGTAAAAATCCATCCCGATAAGTTTTTTGGTGGATGTATTGTTGTCCGCCATGAATAATGTAGTGATTCGGACAAATGTTATTCTCTCGCAGTTCATTTTTTAATCAGCAAACACCCCCTTAAAGTTAAGATAAAGATGGGGAATCCGCTATGCTGCGCATGAACTCGGTTCTCATCTCCGTCGCCTTAGCCTTTGAACCTGTGGTGGGTGAGACTGCTTTACCCCGGGACACAAGACTATAGTGTGACATCCAGGTTGCCACAGTTACCTTCCTCAGGTTTCCCCAGGTACCCATTTATCGACCAACCCCGAAAGGAAAGATGCACAGCTGGGTGGTCTATCGCCAAACGTCCTGACCAGGATTCGAACCAGTGCCCACAGGGTCGTAGCTAGTCACGCTAGCCACTACACTAAAGGCCGATTCGCACTATTCATCACGTCACCGTCTAATTACGTCATGTCACCTTTCCGTTAAAATTTCTTCCATGTAATCAAATGGACCTGTTCATACCAAACGGTTCATCACCGTCACGCCACCGTCACATCACGGCACAGTCACGTCACGGATTCTTTCCAAGAATATTTTGACGTGACGTGATGGTGCCGTGCTGATGTTTATATAATTTTTAAGGCTTTATATACTCAAAACCGTTTCATTATTGCGTTTAACTCCTTTTCTTCATCCAACAAAAGTGCTTATTAAAGGTAAATCTTTTCAGCCATAGTCTCTGAGGAGCTATGCGGTTAAGCCAGCAAATTAAGGTGTTAAACCTGCGGTTCAGCCTAAATACAAGCTGCCGAAAATGATGTAACCGTGACGAATAGTGCGAATACAGGCACGGCTGACGGACAGACGAGATGAGACGGTGACGTGACGGTGTAATATGAATCGGACTTTAGGCCCGATTCTTTAGGAGGCGGTAAAAGGCCCCCTTTTAAAGGGGCTAAAGGCTGATTCACAATATACCATCACGGCACTGTCTCATCACAGTATCACCATATCAGTCAAAATGTATAACATTCAAACAAATGTTCACACCAAACGGTCCGCCACCGTCACGGTACCAGCACATCACTGTTCCGTCACGCAACGGTTTTTCGGGAAGAATAGCTACTTTAACGTGATGAGACGGTGCCGTGCTAATGATTTAAAAAATTCATGGTTTTATTTACCCAGAACCGTTTCCTAATAGAGTTCAACTCATCTTCTTAATCCAAAAAAGATGTTATTAATGCAAATTTCCTCAACCATAGCCTCTGAAGCGCAGTGCCTGCCTAGAGGTTGAGCGTGAACTCTCGAAAATAACGGAACCGTGTCCGATAGTGTGGATACAAAGCACGGCTGATGGAACGCTGACGTGATGTGATGAGACGGTGCCGTGATGGTACACTGTGAGCTGTGAATCGGCCTTAGCGGTCTTCGTTGCTTAAGTTCCTCAACCTTGTCAACCCTCTCTTCCGATCACGCCACGGAAAACACACCTCACTCAATTGGCGTGGTTTGCAATTCAGTTATAAAGCAAATTTATAAGATTGTTGTGTCCAAGGGAAAGACAATTTTTAGTTCCATCTCAATACTTTGTTTAAAATTACGGATATCATCTTTACACTATGAATAAATTAGGAGGTTTGTAACTGATATATTTTCCTTATATGTATTGCCAGTGATTGACTTTTCCTCTCCCATTTTTTTTCTTCAAATTTCAGAAAGATTAAATTTAAGTAATTGTGTTTGTAAACAACAGGCATTACAGCTTTCCACTAGAAGTCAGCCATTCATGATTACGCTGCTCGTCTGTTGTTCAAATATATATATATTATATATATATATATATATATATATATATATATATATATATATATATATATATATATATATGTTGTGTGTGTGTGTGTGCGTGTGTGTGTGTGTGTGTGGTGTGTGTGTGTGTGTGTGTGTGTGTGGTGTGTGTGTGTGTGTGTGTGTGTGTGTGTGTGTGTGTGTGTGTGTGTGTGTGTGTGTGTGTCCGTGCGTATGTGTGTGCGTGCGTGTGTGTGGGGTGGGGTTTATGTGACGGAAAGCATATACGTATTTCTGTATACAGATATGCAGTGTTTATGTATATCCAATTATTTTATTCTTCTCTCTCTCTCTCTCTCTCTCTCTCCTCTCTCTCTCTCTCTCTCTCTCCTCTCTCTCTCTCTCTCTCTCTCTCTCTCTCTCTCTCTCTCTCTCTCTCTCTCTCTCTCTTTGTCTGACACATACACCACACACACACACACACACACACACACACACACACACACACACACACACACACACACACACACACCACACACACCGCGCGATGGTCAGGTTGATAGCGTGCTAGTCTCCCATTCTATGGGTAGGCGGTTCGAATCCTTGCGCTGGGGGATGGGGGGGGGGGGGTTGTGTGTGAGGTCCCAGCTTTGCCCAAAGATCGGTAATAATGTGCTCCAAGCTCGCAGTGAGAGGGTGAATACTGGCGATTGCGGGCCAGCTCGCATGGACAAGACCATGGATGAATAACACACACACACACACACACACACACACACACACACACACACACACACACACACACACACACACACACACACACACACACACACACACACACACACACTCACAAACACAGGCTGGTGAGGGTTCTCTGGTTACACAAAGCAGCAGTGACGTCACCGGATCTCACTCTCCTGAGAATTTCATATCCAGCTGCCGCCCTAATGTTAGCCAGCTGCCAGGCTCGCCCCGCCTTGCCTCCTTCCCCTGCCTTATGTTTGATGGAGACAAGCGGCACAGACTATCTAAGAATACCACGACAATATAATTTTGGTTTGAATGGAGGTTCTTGAATAAGTTTTGGTTTCAGTGGAGATTCTTTATAAGCATTACGTGATGGTGCTAAGGAAATAAAGGTTTCATATTTGCTATTTTTTTATCTCTCTTTCAATGATACACATCCACAGGTTAACTGCATGATTATGTTCGGATGACAGGATGGAGATTAAGAGTTGGAAAAGAAACAGAACAGGACAGATGATGATGATGAGGATGGTGATTATGTAAATAGCAGTGAGATGATACAGTAAAACGACGGTGCTATACATTCTATTTTTTAATTAAAGAAAAAGACAACGATACAAAGCAGAGGAAGAAGAAATGATGGAATACTTTGGACAAGAGGTGGACAGAGTAAAATAGAAGGAAGAAACGTACAAAATCAATGTACGAGATGAGGTAAGGAAAGGTAAAATTATTCAAAAGAAGAGCAAAATATGGGGTCAATTATACATAAATACAGCAGGTAGTTAGTTAGCACAAATCTCCTCGATAGTGAAGATATTTGCGGTGCAATTTCGTCTATGTTCACCAAGCAACACCATAACTCTCGCAAGGCAGAATGCATAACAGGAGGGAA
>JACEEZ010004759.1:17500-32500 GCA_016584305.1 Chionoecetes opilio | reverse complement strand
GGACATGATGCCTAAAGGACGACACGCCTAACAGACGCAGCTTATAGGGGCAGCGTTTTTATTTCATTCAAATATATTTTCATATATTTAATATAATTTTATTTACATTCATTAGAATTTTGACATAAATATAAAAGAATAAAATGCATATATATAAAATTTGTCTTAGATTCATGTCTAAAATATATTTTTTCAAAAAAACATATATAAAAAAAAGATTTAACAAAATCTAATTTGGAACCAAAAAATCAATCTAGAAATGACGGACATAATCAGAAATTCTATAAATTGTGAGCAATGCCACGAAGATATTCAAGAACCGGGGTGGTGTCATACTTCTCAACGAGGTTTTTCAGGCGTTGATTGACATACTCGTGCCTTTTCTTGGTTGGTGGCAAAGCAACTCCAGCATTAACGTGATCATTATGGAGTTCGTTGTCGGCTTGCTCTTTACGCAATCGATCTACAAGTCGACACAGAGTTGGGTGTTTAATCTCAACTCGTTGGTCGAAGGCTCTGTCAAAGACTACTGTATACTGGACTTGCTACTCATTTTGGGTTATTTCCAGTCGAGGCCAGTTTTGTGATTCCTGACATTTTCGAACATCCCTCCCATTTCCCTTCCTATGGTTTATCAGTATAAATGATATACTGTTATCTTCGTAAATGTTTGTTCTATAATAGTATCAAATAAAAAACAGTAAAATACACTAAAGAAATGCCATTATGAGAGAGTGAAGAAATATGCTTGAACTTAATATTCACTTAAACTCTTCTCCATTTAATATTTTGCGAAAAACATTTTACATGAAACATATCAATAGAAGCGTAATTGTATTAGCTTTACATTGATATATTTCGTTTTCTGATAAATTAATTAGAACCATACATAAATTAGCGTTAACTAAATAAATAACCTCATCAATCGGAAAAAATTCCCCGAATGATGATGTTATTTATTTAGTTAACGCTAATTTATGCATGGTTTTAATTCATTTATCAGAAAACGAAATATATCAATAAAAAGCTAATACAATTTCGCTTCTATTGATATGTTGCATGTAGAAAGTCTTCACGCAAAATATTAAATGGCGAAGAGTTTAAGTGAATTTAAATTAAGTTCATGCATATTTCTTCAGAGTCTCATAATGGCATTTCGTTAGTGTATTTTACAGTTTTTTATTTGATAATATTATAGAACAATCAATTACAAATCTAAGAGTGTATCATTTAATTCAGAGGTGGGCATTCCGCAATTTTAGTCCGCAATTCCGCAATTCCGCAACTTGCGGAATGGTAATTCGGTTGCGGAATTGCGCAATTACAGATGCCTGAAAAAATTGCGGAATTGCGAATTGCGGACCGCCAAAATTTTAAAGCGCAATCGCAATAACTTGTGGAATGGGTAATTCGGTTGCGGAATTGCGCAATTACGGATGCCTGAAAAAAATTAGGAATTGCGGGTTGCGGACCGCCAAAATTTTGAAACGCAATCGCAATAATTGTGACGATCACCACCTTCAAAATGGCAAGTGCCCGCGTGAACATAAGTTCCCACCAAATATGGTGGAGACGACACTGCCAAATGCCAATGAGCCGTGTTTTTGTCGTTCAAGCACCGTCATGGATTACGAAGACCACTCCAATAACACTTGCTGAAATGTGTGTTATACTGCTTTGTGATATTGTTTGCAATGTTTTGGACTGATTATTATTTCGGCCCCTACCAAGCTTCTTGTGTTTTTGTCGCAGAAACCAATCAGTTTTCAATTGCGAGAAAAAACGGTCTTCGTACCAAGACCAAGCAAGCATCGTCCAAGCATCGCTAGCTAGTATTGTAGCTAGTGTAGCACAGTCACTCACTCAGTCAGTGCGTTCTGGGACTTGGGATTGAGAGCGTGTACGCTCACTACGCTGGCCGTGTGTGTGATTACTGATTTATCCTACATATACTGTTGTTGTGTTAGTGAAGTACTAAGATTGCACAAATTAGACAATAGACACTGGTTACTAGCAGTGGTTAGTGGTTAGTAACCACTAACCAGTGTCTATTGTGGTTAATAAACGGGTTTATTAACTTATATGTATGATAACAATAGGCTTAATAAACGGCGTTTAGTAAATAAACGGCTATTTTTGCTTCTGTCTAATTTGTAATTTCAGTAATTTCAAATTTGTCTTATATTTTGCAGATTGTGCTCATATAATTAGCGTTTACTAAACGCTAATTATATGAGCACAATCTGCAAAATATAAGACATATTTGAAATTACTGAAATTACAAATTAGACAGAAGCCAAAATAGCCGTTTATTTACTAAACGCCGTTTATTAAGGCATTTTTTGCTTCTGGAAATTAACAAATTTAACCAGAATGGACAAGTTTTTGTCGCCATCTCCGTCGCCTAGGAGTAGGAGTATGAGTGTGGATGCACTGGATACTAATAGTGTTAGAAGTGGGGATTGTGCCAGAAGTGACTTGGAGGCTCAGGATGATCTCCCCAGCACTCAGCCCCTCAGCCATAGCACTGAGCGTGAGAGCAGCCAGGGTCAGGAAACAGGTGGCGAGAAGCTTCCAGCTAACTTGAGTCACTTGGACAAGTAAGTTATTCCTTATCTACTGAGTATTTAGTAAATTTAATTTGGTCAATAATTTTCTGATGCGCCTTATTATATACATAAGGCGCATCAGAAAATCGTTGGTTGGGGGAAACTATAAATTATCCTTTAATTTACTAGTTAAAAGTTAAAACATAGAAAAATTGTTATAAAGGCTGAATAAAATGCGATATATATCCAATATATATTTGATTATTTGTGAACACAGTCTTCACAGAGAGCGGCCTGCGCGGCGATTTATTTAGTTAACGCTCATTTTTGCAAGGTACTACTGCATTTATCAGAAAACTAAATATATCAATGGAAAGCTAATACAATTCTGCTTCTATTGAGATCTTCCATGTAATATGTTGTTCCACAAAGTTTTACATGACGATGCGTTTAAGTGAATTTTAAGTTCATGCATATTTCTTCAGAGTCTCATAATGGCCTTTATTTAATGTGTTTACTGTGTTTTATGTGATAATCTTATAGAACAAACCTTTTCGAAGATAACAGTATATCCTTTATACATGTATAACATGATATACTGCGGGGTCATGCCTTGAGAACTTCCCCGGGTCTTGGGTGAACGAAGAGGCCCTGGCGCTAAGATGGCGCCCAGTAGCGTTTAATATAGGGCCTATGAATGGCGTTACCCTCTTTCATATAGATACCCTAGTCACCTAGTGATTACTAGCCAGTAGACTGTGAAGTGTAAAATTAAAGAAATACACTAAAAGTGACAAAGACTTAATTGTGAATGACAAGTAACAAGTATAGACAGAAAGAATAGGAATACAGAAGTATTAAAAATAAACACTAATAAAAAGTTTTGAGAATTTTTTTGTTTTAATTGTAGGTGTTTTGTTTTAATTATAGGTGTCAAAATTAGTTTGCGGAATTGCGGAATTGCGGCATGCGATTGCGAAAAGGCCTATCTGAAAAAAATAGCGGAATTGCGATTGCGGACTGGTGCAGGTCGGAATTGCGGAATTGCGATTGCGGGATTGGAATAAAAATTGCGATGCCCACCTCTGTCAATTATACTGATAAACCATAGTCTACAGTATTCATGGAACACTTTTTTACTTGCCGATCCGATTGATGATGTAATTTTTTAGTTAACGCTAATTTATACATGGTGGTAAATCATTTATCAGAAAACGATATATATCAATGGAAAGCTAACGAAAATCCGCTTCTATTGATATGTTTCATCTAAAATGTTTTCTCGCAAAATATGAAATGGCGAAGATCAATATATTTATGTAATCGTCGAGTGACAGAAAAACACCCACACGCTGCTATTAATAGCGCGTTTTCCCGACGTTTACCAACCTGGTTCAGTCCAGACTAGACCAGCAGATAGGCACTGGACTGATGCTCGCAAAAATACATCGAGACTGGCCCCATCCCATTCGTCGTTCGTATTGGCTGGGGGATCGAGTGGGCGTTCCTCCGGGCAGAAATGCACACATTTTTAAAAAGCGCGCGTTTTATTTACTTGACTTCTCAATGGGAAGTCAAGTTGCAGGGATGACTATGAAAAAATGAATGATGAAATTTCATTTCATTTACCGTTAATAACACTATCTATAGTTGCCACTGCACTAATGTCGCAGGGGGGCATATATTACGAGTTTTAGCATTACTACAGATCACATCACGTGCACAGTACGTAGTTTACATTATCTACATAACACTATAGCTACGGTACATGTTTTCAGTGACACATACAAGTCTGTATATATAGTGATGCTAAAATTCGTAATATATGGTGCCTGGTGACATTAGTGCAGTGGCCACTATAGTGTTGTTGACGGTACATTCATTTCCCAAGATGTTGTTTCAGCAAATTGCGAATATTGGAATTTTTCGTGAAATTACTTTAGTCATATGGTCGGCCATCATGGTGTTTCATGTCTTATCAGCAGCACGAGAAGCTCCTGGTCGTCTTCCCCGCTGACTGTAGTGCGCATGCGCCAGTTCTCCCCACACTAGTCCAGCCTGGTCCTGCTCTCTGGCCTGGCCCAGTCTCGCCCGTTCCTGCCCGGTCCAATCCGCCTCGCGAAAACAGTGGCCGCCCGGGACTAGTCCAGTCCAGACCGGGCCAGAGCGGTCGCGAAAACGCGCTATAACTCTACCTTCGACGGCGAGTGTATCGGAGGACACAAGGGGGCAGGCAGCATTAGCTTTGATCACAGGGGTCACTATAAAAATCCTGCCTGCGCCACCATGGGCTAGACCCAACCATCACAGCCCTCAAATGAGCCTTTAGGGCCGCCCATCTGAGCCCTGTAAGTCATAATGCCTGCAGGAGCTATAGGCTTAAAAAAAAATAAGACAAAGGAAAAATTGATATTAAAAGACATATTGGTCCTACCAAGGCCTTTTGGGGTAAACAATACAATATAATCTAAAGTCAGACATATGATCGTAAGGGCGAAGGCTACTCCCCCTCTAGTTCAGCTTCTAGCCTAGGTTGGCAGGAAAAGAAGAAAAAACTGTGTAACATGGAAAATTGCATGAATTTATTATTCTTGTAGGAATGATTTATAAAGTAACTATCATTCATACTAATTAATTCTACTACCCAGGCCAAACAAGCGATAACAGTAAAACCCACACACACACACAGTAAAAACACACACAAAAATACAATTAATTATATCAAGTATAGGCGTCCAGCCTCTGGCCCCTTTGCTTTTGGCTCAGTTCTTGCGGCTGGAACGTGGCAGCGAGCCACGTTCCAGCCAATTAACTCATTACGCTAATTATTCATTAAGGGCTTGTTATACGCAAAAAGATTGTTTCCCAGACCCCTATTGATTTTGACAGCACTACTTGCATGTCAAATTGCAGCTCAATCCGACAATATTTAGGAGTAGTTATTAACTGTTTGGCTTAAACTTGGTTCCACTCCCCTTACGCGAATGGGTCTTATGGTAAGTAGCAGCTCGCTTCGCTCGCTGCCAATAAATATATATATATATTATATATATATATATATATATATTATATATATATATATATATATATATATATATATATATATATATATATATATATATATATATATATATATATCAAGTATAGGCGTCCAGCCTCTGGCCCCTTTGCTTTTGGCTCAGTTCTTGCGGCTGGAACGTGGCAGCGAGCAACGTTCCAGCCAATTAACTCATTACGCTAATTACTCATTAAGGGCTTGTTCTACGCAAAAAGTTTGTTGCAGAGACCCCCATTGATTTTGACAGAACTATTTGCATGTCAAATTTCAGCTCAATTCGACAATATTTAGGAGTAGTTATTAACTTTTTGGCTTAAACTTGGTTCCACTCCCCCTACGCGAATGGGTCTTATGGTAAGTAGCAGCTCGCTTCGCTCGCTGCCAATAAATATATCATGTATAGGCGTCCAGCCTCTGGCCCCTTTGCTTTTATCTCAGTTCTTGCGGCTGGAACGTGGCAGCGAGCTCAAAGTGCTTTTAAAATACCTAGTCTACAGAAGTTACAGTAGTCTACAACAAGCAGCAGAAGTTATTGTAAAACCGAAGTTTATTTAGGTCTAATTAAATCATTACGCTAATTACTCATTAAGGGCTTGTTCTACGCAAAAAGTTTGTTACACAGACCCCCATTGATTTTGACAGCACTACATGCATGTCAAATTTCAGCTCAATCCGACAATATTTAAATCATTACGCTAGTTACTCATTAAGAGCTTGTTTTACGCAAAAAGTTTGTTGCACAGACCCCCATTGATATTGACAGCACTACCAGGATGTCGAATTTCAGCTCAATCTGACAATAATTAGGAGTAATTTACGCTAATTACTCATTAAGGGCTTGTTTTACGCAAATAAATTCTTCCGACGACCCCCATTGATTTTGACAGCACTACTTGCATGTCAAATTTCAGCTCAATCCAACAATATTTAGGAGCAGGTATACACTTTTTTTCGGAAACTTGGTTCCACGGGTCTTATGGTAAGCGGCAGCGAGCGAAGCTCGCTGCCAATAATCTGTTCTTGAAAGCTGTAACTGCTATACTGTCAAATATATTCAAAGGTAGAGCATTCCATACATTTACGACTAGATTGAAAAAAAAATGCATGGTTCCGGAGAGAGACGAGGAGAAGGAGGTGAAGGAGGTGGAAGAGAAGGAAGAGAAGCAGAAGCAGGTAAGACCAGAAAGAAGGAAAAATACAGAGTACTTTACTGAGTACAGAGTACTTTACTGTCCTACAGTAAGGACAGATTAAGGTGGAACTACTTCGAAAATCCTAACGTGGCTTCATTCATCAGACGGACAATCAAACCAAGGACGTTACCCTCCTTTCTTCGCGCAGCAGGCTCGTATTCAAGGCACCGCCGCCACCTCCCAACCTCCCACAAAAGATCCTCACAGCTATATCAAGACCTCTTTTGAAAACGGTATTCATTAAAAAAAATGTATCTCTAAAATTCTTAGCAAAACATTCAGATCCCGAAGCTCCGCTTCCACAAACACTCTGGCCGTGGGGTGTATGTAAACAAATGACATTACTTCCCCTTGTAAACGTGGTACACTCACGCTTACTTTATGAATGGGATAGTGATTGATAATACGGTGTTCGGGCTGTATGGGGAAATATATGAGTTGGGCAGGAGGTTATCAGGAAGACGGGGCACTGTGCACATCCCTTCACTTTTACTTGACATGCCAAAGGTGTCATATGTTACATACTTAGTCACGTTTACCATAAATTCCTCTCCTACCACAAGCACTTCTGAAAAAACTAATTTCAGCTGCTTGAATTCATGACCTTTGTTTTTCATTCCACACCAAAGTCTCACTTGCACAATGCACAATGTGATTGTTTGAACAATTGCATCTCTCAATCCTTTTTTTTTCTTCCTGCTCATAGACCTTCATTTCATCATACACCCCAGAGATCTAACCACTTTCCTCCCTTACAGTGCTCTCTCTATTGTCTCACTTTCCATGCTTACATGCTTATACATGATAAAACCAAGCAAGATACTTGAACATTTCTGAAACTTCTCCAATGTCTCCATTCTGCCTAGCTTCATATTCCTTTGGACATTGAACTATTACTATGTATACACTCATAACACTGGGGAACAAATTTTTGTTGAGTTAGGTCTGACACTTGTTATTAAGTAATTTTTGGGTGCTGATTCCAAAACTGATCTCAGTTTTTCTCTATCAAGTCAAGTTTTTGAACTGTAGGATTTTCGTTTTCTTAAAAAATATGAAAAATGCTGTACATAACAGTAACAGTGCTTATTTTATAAAAAGTTGCAAATGTTAACATACAATGAAAAATGAAAGAAATAGGCATGAATAGAATGTTTATTTAACATTATCATGTTTTTAGAAAGGATAAGGCTATAATTGTGTGCAGGTTAAGGTAAAAATTTACGTTTGTAGCTTTGTCTGGAGTGTTCAGCTTGAGGACTATCGCGTTTGATGCTCCAACAATAGTCAGCCATCATATGCACATCCCATCTACCCTGGTAACGTTCTTCCATAACCTTCAAATCTTGGTGAAATCGTTCACCTTGCTCGTCGCTAGCAGCACCAAGATTTTCCGGACAGTTGGCAAGATGGCTATGCAAAAAATGTACTTTAATACTCATGTTGCAACCAAGCGCTTTGTAGCTCTCCAATAGTTTCTGAACAATTTCTGTGTAATTACTTGCACGTGTATTTCCAAGAAAGTTCTTGACGACGTCTTTGAATGATAGCCAAGCATTCTTTTCAAGGTCTGACATAGTACCGTTGCAATGTTCATCTTTGATGAGCTGTCGAATTTGTGGACCATCAAACACACCGGCCTTGATTTTTTCAATTGACAGTCCAGGAAATGCCAAGATGATGTACTTCAAACAGTCGCCATCAGTTGACAATGCTTTTACAAATTATTTCATGAGACCTAGTTTTATGTGCAGAGGTGGGAATATTATTTTCTTCCTGTCAACAAGTGGCTCATGTACAATGTTAGGATCTTCAGGTTTAAGATCAGATCTCGGAGGCCAATTCGTCTGAACCCAATGCTTCTCTCGAGCTCTGCTATCCCACATACAGAGAAAGCAGGGATACTTTGTGTATCCACGTTGTTGACCAAGAAGGAAGGACACCATTTTAAGTTCAACACAGATGATCCAATTGTGTTTGTCATATTGCAATAACTCAATGACTCTCTTTACGTCTCCATATTCTTCACGAAGACAGACCGAATGCCCAATAGGGACTGCGCCAAACAAATTGCCATTGTGTAGAAGGACACACTACAAGCTCCGCTTTGAGCTATCAATAAACAATCGCCATTCATTTGGATTGTAGATTGAAAGCCCTAATTCCTACAGTAAACCAGGAATGTTATGGCAAAACACAAAACCGCTGGCACTTCGAAAGTACTGCAGAAATGTACTTTCTCTGGTTCGAAAGTATGATACCTTCACTCCTTGTTCAAGTATGTTTTTCTCGTTCAGTCTTAATGCTAGTATTTCTGAAGCTTTTTTGGATAGGCCCAAATCACGTGCTAAATCATTCAACTCGTATATCGTGAGTTACAGCTGTGATCCCAATCGATCTGAAGCGGCACTGCAAGCATCTAGGGGTAATTCGTGACCAGATTGCCAGTGCCAATTTGTAACAAGACGGTAACGTTAAGCATCCCCATAAAAAAACTAAATGCTCGTCGTCCCGATGTTATACATACACCACAATGGCTGTAACACGTACGTGGGGTATACAGGCATCCGGGTGACTCCATGTTGCTGTTTATGTGTGCGTGTCCAGCTCACAAGCAAAGCGATACATACGATTAGGAGAATTCAGCGCAGTATTTCACATGCTATATCGATATATCTTTTCGTTTTGCCTAGAGTGAGGGTGAAACAAAACTTTTTTATTTTTTTATTTTCATAAGAAATCATCGTAGGAATGTTCACACAAAACTTGAGCAACTCGAGTGATGTCAATAATACAACTATAATATGACTTCTAACATATCAGCCTCATTATAAGAACATTTTCCTTAATAAATCTTTTTTTGTATGTTTGGTGAGGCAGACAAAAGATGTGTGGTGATGGGTGTGTGGGGAGGTGGAAAGAATAATCATAAACAGGCGTAACACTAGGGAAGTGTGATAAAGACCGCGCGGTGGTGGTGTTCCTGTGATCTGGTGATGGGACGTCTTGAGGCAGTGGGATGGAGTATGGCGGTTATGAATATACAAAAATATCAGTGTGGTGGGTCTGAGAAAGAGAAAGAAATGGAAGATAAATTACCGAAATGTGAACAGAACAACGATGAGAATAACGGTGAAAGGCAAAAGAATGCTGGCTATGTTGTACTGAGAGAAGGAGCGAGTTTGATCCAAGGAAGGAAGAATGAAGTATAATGTGGTATGCACGTAGCTGGTATGGTGTAAGGCAGGAAAAGAACCAACAGAATGCTGAAAGGGAGGTGAGGGTACGAGTAAGGTTTTTTTGGGGGAGGGGTTGCTACGAGGAAGAGAGGAACAGTTAAGGCAGCAGGGAAGGCACATTTAGGGAGTCAAACAAATTTAACATCCTGGTCAAACTCAAGATTACCCAAAAAGGCAAGCAAATACCCCCAGCCAAGCTCCTGCCCCAGTGAAGCTTCGCCTCTTTAGTGTGGGCGCGAGGCAAGCGGAAAATTACTTCCTGCTAGTGCTTTGGCCGAGGCGGGGGATGAGGGCCGCTCGCCTTCCTTTGTCTGAGCGCGTCTTGGCCCCTATTCTCGCCCCCTCTCCTCTCCGCCCACCTGTGGCTCACCGACCTGACATGCAGTTTTTTTACAGTTTTTTTGTTTGTTTCAAATGAGCACGTTTGATTTGCTCGCTTTTTCCACGTTAAGTTTTTACCAAATAGTATTTCCTCAAAAGCCATATATCTCTGTCAGAAACTAGTTTAACAACAACTCTATGCAAACACATTTTGCGTAGCATGCAAATTATCTACAGATCTAACGACAAATTAACATTCTGACGAGTATTAACTCGGTATTAATCCATGAGATGCGTGTGAATGTTGAATATAAATTTACTCACAAACAAAAAGAAAATGCAGTAAAAATTGAACATTGTAGGGAAAGTTAGGGCCGGTGACAGCGGAGGGGCCTCCATCACTGTCGATCCCTGTTTGGTGCCTTCCCTTTACTCTGATTAATGGGAATCATATTTCACTAGAGAAGACTGATGATCCCTTTCGGCATGATTTTCAGCACCATGCGTCCGAGCAATAAAAGTTGAAAAAAAGAAAGGTGCGCCGCCCTATATATAGCATGAAGTTCTGAAGGCCGTACCAGGACAGGGCAGACTCATCGTTTACAAGGTGGTTGGATCTTCGGAAAATTTGACATATAACTGAAACTCAATCCGATTCTTTTCATTTAATTTCTTTTTCTTTCAGCTTTTTGATCGACGTATTACAAAACATTTTTTCCCTCCTAATTCGTCACCATCAATGTTGACACAGTTGTTGTCATTACTACAAGTATTTGATTATCTGCTGCTACGCATGAATTTTTCGCAACGTTAGGTCTGACATAGCAAACTATAGCAACATTTCAGAAACTGGACAAACAAACAGTACCAAACAACAAACAATTACCAAATTACGTAATATTGTTGCCTTATTATCAATATTTTTCACTACTTTGTATTGTAGAGCAATCGGAAGATATACTTATAATTATTGTTTTCATTGTCTAAGTCAAAGACATCTAGATATGAAAAATCTACAGGAATATCAATCAAGTTTGTTGCGAACATTTTAGCCGATGACTTTTCTGACATCCTAATACGACTCAATATCCCGCCCTATTCCGGCAACGCCACGGTCGGCACCTAGACTAAGGGCTACGAAAAACCCCATCCTACCCCCCCTTATTTATACCTGCAACCCTATTGTTCAGTTACTATTAGGTCTAAGCTTCAAGAAAAGCATTGTTAGGCAAGTGATTTCTGGTTGCAAGTATCCGTAAATAGATATTAAAGATGGCTGCTTGCGGACAGAATATACTGGATATGTATATATGGATAACTGAATACAACGCCATTTTTCAACCAGCAAGACTAAAAAGAAGAAGTATTTATGCATTCCAACTGTTTTTGGGGTGACAAATCGATTGGAATTGCTATTTTGGGGTTTCAAGATCATTTAGCTTATTGGTTAACACCAATAGGGGCTGTAACTACAAAGCTTAGATCGCGGTCTAGATATAACTTACAATCTGTGGAACATCACCTCTCCTCCTCTATACCACATCTTTTTTTTCTCACCGAAACCCAGGTGTCTGTGAATACTGACAGCAGTTCTTTTTATGTTTCCTCCTACTATATCTATTCACATTTTCAATCCAAACCTGTCTGTTGCGTATACGTACGCAACGACATCCCTTTCTCTCGAGCCCACGGTCTTGCATCTTCAGAATTGTTTACCATCAGGCTTCGACTACAATTTCACTCTCCTGCTAAATTTATCTCTGCTGTATATCTCTCATATAACTCCTCAGACTATGTAAAAATCTTCGACTATTTAACATCCAAACTGGAGCACATTTCATATATTTTTACTTGTGCAGAAATTTCAATTATTGGGGATTTCAATGCTCACCACCAGCAATGGCTACCATCTTCTTTCAATGACCAACCTCGTGAACAAACTTACAGCTTTGCTATCCTCCAACACCTAGAGCAGCTGGTGCAGCACCCTACCCGTATGCCTGACCGCCTGGAGACATGACCTCCTCGATGCTCTCCTCCTCCTCCTCTCCTCCTCCTCGACCAACCTCGTGAGCATATCTGCAGATTTTCTATCCTCTAAGGCCTAAGCCTTAGAGGAGCTGATGAAACACTCTACCTGTATTCATGACCACCTTCCCATAGACCTAACATTCTTGAGTTGTTCCTAAACTCTAACCCTTCTGCTTACTTTGTGAAACTGTTCCCTCCGTTTGGCTCCTCCGATCACAATTATATTCATGTTACCTATCCTATCGCTCCAATATTACCTCGGGACCTCTAAGAGGAGGTTCTTCTGACATTTCAACTCAGCTCTCTGTGCAACGCGCATAACTGAGGTCATTCGGCCGATTGTTTAAACGTGGACTTAGGCTAACCTAATACTAACCAAGGCATTAGACAGACATTTTAGTTTTTTAAACATTTTCCGGGGGGGATTAGTCTTAAGTTGGTCGAAGACTAACGAAAATCGTATTGGAATTGCTAGACACCCACGACCCTGTCTAACACCACAGTCTACTGATATTTATGAATACTATGCAAATACCAATGATAAGAAAAGTTAAAGATATTGCCAATATTATGTTTGGCAAAATATAATTGTTATAAATGCATCTACTGCAGATTATGAAGCTTCTGAAATATTTTTTAGAAGACCGCGTTTGGCGCCCTATGAAATCTGGTTTGCTTACCTCTTCTCGCCCGCAGAGTCCAGGCTATCAGCAACTAAAGTACATCACTTATACGACTATACAGCAGCACTTGCATTTAATTAATGGGAACAGAGGAGACATATATTCTTTTTTTGGTCATATAGTCTAGTCTACGCTAACAGCGGTTCCTTACAACTACAACTCAACTACGCCGTACGGGGAGGCCACAGCAGAAGTCTCCTATTCCACACATCTATCCACCTCATTCTCACATCCTACTGTCCTCTCACTCATGCATGATCTCTTTCTATCCCTCTCTCTCACATACTCCAACACTATCCTCCCATTTAACAGGGCGTCATCCTTTCACACTCCCAACATCTATTAATTTATGATACTCTCGTCTACCGTATCTCTCCTCCTCGTCGGCGAGAGTTTCAACTCTTCGCGTCGCCGAGTGTTCCTATTTTCTACGACTTAATATATCTATATCTAATAAGCTTTTACCTGTGTTTATGTATACTTAACCTGACCGTAGTCTAACGTAATAGTAACCTAACTTGACCGTTACTGGCAGAAATTACAACTTGGGGGAATGATGGGGCGGGAGCAAATAAGAAAATATTACCTTTATTGCCGTTTCTTATTTTTGGTGAGGAATTTTCTTCCATTTGATAGTGGTTTTTTAGTTCCCTTAAGTGATTTAAGGCCTCAATAGTTGTGCAACTAAAGAATAACTATAACACAGTAATGAGAATCTTGACTCCCTATAGTGGGGAGAGCTATGAAGATCAGGGAAAATGTGGGTAAAAAAGTGAATAAATGAAGAAAATAGGTGAATATATGGTATTGTGTGTTTTGTTGTTCTCGGTAGCAGGGCGCGGAGACAAATGCCTCCTCCGCTCTCCGTCCCCTAACACAATTTCTTCCTGGTTCAGGGCTGCCAACCCAAGCGCAGAGTGGTCTTAGTCGTGGATCAACATAAAACCATGTTAGCTCTCGCTGCTGGTGTCTAAAACACGTGTTTTTGGCATTGTTACCACTTGAGTCTAACATGGAAGCTCCACGTTGGACTCTCCCTATTCCATGTTTAAAAAAGCGGCCGATTGTCTCTAGCATGAATGCATACATTCCACACACTTTCTTTAATCCTAAAGCCCGTAAACCTTGCTTTAACTCTGCTTGTTCACGCCCAAATTCACGCCCATCATATTTCTGCCCGTAATCACGCCAATTTTTTTCTTCTATTTACCAACAAATTTTTATCAATAGAAAATGTCAAAATCTTTCTGAATAAAACTCCTCTCGTGACTTTTGGCCTTTAGCTTAAAACATCTCTAACAAAGTTTCTTCTTCATCATTCCCTCCTATGCTTCTCCTGGATGGGTCCACAGCTGTCTCATCTATTTATGAAGCTGAATCTTTTGCCTTTGATAATCCTACCTTGCAAAAAACCTTTGCTAAAAATTCCACTCTGGTTGATGAAGGGCTTGTCCTCCTTCCCCTCCACCCTCTGACTATATCATGCCTAATATTAAGATCCTTTGTAATGATGTCTTATTTGCCATTTCTCGTCTAGATCCGCGGAAGGCGGATCCTGACGGAGTCCATCCTATTGTCCTCAAAAAACTGCTGCTGTGCTTGCACCCTGCCTCGTCAAACTTTTTCATTTTTGTCTATCTACTTCCACATTTCCTTCTTGCTGAAAGTTTGCTCACATTCAACCTGTTCCTAAGATGGGTGACCATTCTAATCATTCAAACTACCGTCCGATACCTTCGACTTCCTACCTTTCTACAGTTTATGAATCTATGCTTAATAAGAATATTCTTAAGCATACAGTATATCTGCCTATAATCTTCTATCTGGTCGTCAACAGTACGACTTCCGTAAAAGGCGATCTACTGGCGATCTTCTAGTTTTTCTAACTGAATCTTGGTCATCCTCCTTTAGAGGTTTCGGTATAGC
>JACEEZ010004759.1:10000-12500 GCA_016584305.1 Chionoecetes opilio | reverse complement strand
GATCAGCTTATGAGCTTACTAAATGAAACCACCTACAAAATGTTCAGCATAACGTTGTGTATCTGGAATTAGTACTGCAAGATATTTTCATTGGAGGGATATCCCAGCGGATATCCCGGCGAGGAAAAAATCCCCGCCCCCTAAATATACTCAAACCATCCCATAACCTAGAGGAGTGCTGGGCCTTTACTGACTGCTGCATAAAATCATTTTGTATCCTCATGACAATCGACAAATTGAAAATTACTGCACTTGTACATGTGAGAGAAATTAAACAATACATGAAAACATACAAGAAAAAATAACTTTACTCCCTGTTACATTAATCGTTGATTGTTGAGTTTGTTATACCATACATGTTAGTGTATGGTATAACATAATGGTATCAATAATATCCTCCTCTTGCAAAATGTAGAAATTTGTACGTTTTACTGGCTGGAGAAATCGATCAATGTTACTCTCCCATTCTTCTTGGAATTTAGCTCTGGCTTGCTGGCCCCGATTCAAAGTATTTATGAGGTATTCCTCAGTCACATTAGATGCTGCATGGCTATTTGCAGCATTCACCAAGGAAGCTGGAGCATCAACCATGAAAGGATTGCAGGATTCATAATTTTTTCACTTACTGAAGCCATTTGCTTGTTGTCTCTCTTAATCCTGGATGGTCGGCATTGAGAAGCTGCATGTTCCCCAAGTTCAAGTCCTGCAAATTTTCTTAATTATGTAACATCCCTAGCCATTTCTGTCATGGTTAGTGACCAGCGCCGTATAGCACTCTCTGAGTAACGGAAAGCAACGATACCTTTCATGCCTGATGCAGAGTCACGATTGACAGACTGTTCCAGAGAGAGATCAACCGCAGATCTGCTGTGATTCTTCTTGGTTCGTCTCACGAAAATGCACCATTTTCATGTATCTGATTTTTTAAGGAAAAGTGTTCCCATCTGGCATAGTTTGGGCAATTTAGACCGATGAATACATTCAGGAGGAATGACAATACACTGGTGTATCCAATGACGTCGTTCATATTGACACACGTTTGCAACTCTCTATGTAGACGGTTGATAAGGAAGATGTATATTCCTCAAAACTGTGCTGTTGGCCCATGGTCACCATTAAGAATCCTGTGGAAGAAGTCTTCGTACTTTTGAAGATGTTGCAAGATGACTGAATCTTCAAGGTGTGCCACTTTGATTTGGCTGGGATCCGAAGGAACTGTATTCATCACTGCCTTAAATTAATCCATTCCTCTGTTGGTAAGTCCAGAACAAAGCGCTCATAGATTTTCGTATCCAAAACACTCGCTAAGAGTTCAAGAATACGGGTACATCTATTATAGAATTGTCCTTTGATGAAACCGTCCATTGACCCTTCTGCCAGTACATCTTCTTCAGTCAGAATGAATTATAAATTATATTCCACTTTCACTTACGAAGTTTCCAACAGCTGCATAAAAGCTAATTCAATATGAAAATGTCCAAGCAGTATCAGTAATTTGTCAAATAATGGCCATTCAAATTTTTGTATTGAGTAAGCTTTCAAAGCAACAGCCAGATCGTAGGTAACGACTGCGTACTCCAGTCCAGTCTCCTCTGCCACATTCATCGTTCGGATCATCGTTTCCCTCACAACATAATTGTTGGTGAGGGATCTTGATATGGGATCCAAGTGGCAAATACGTTGGAGAGGCAATGTATTTTTCATATGTGTATTTGCTGACGAATCCTGAGTGTAGAGATGTGTCCCCATCATTTAACCTCCAAAACCAATATAGGTATAGGGGTTTTAACTGAATTTTCATGTTGTTCTCACCACTTGTTGCCTTGCTGGTGCCAAACTTGGCTTCCTTCTGAGGTTTTCTAAATGGTAAGATTTCAACCTTTGACCCCACAAATTTTCTTATGTTTCTCCCCTCTCGGAAGCTAGTCATGTCAGCAATTTGACCAGTTGCATCTGGCAACACATTTTGATAGGTATGGTCAACAGTTGTATGCAGCGTTGTTCTGCTATCTAACGTTTCTACATTGGCTTCGTTATTGCTCCAGACAGAGGCAGTGGCTAAAGCTGGGTCCAACGGAATGCCATCTGGTGCACTGCGGTTGCATGACTCCACTGAATAAGCAAATTCAGTCTCCAATCCTTTCGATTCACTATAACTAATAATGTGTCCTACTGTTCACAATTTGTAATGGAAGCTTTGATCCCGTCAGTGAAGCAAGACCAAGGCCCAAGGCTATGTGCTTCCATGGCCGTGTAGCATTAAAAAATTCATCTGATGCCATTGATGTTAGATTGCGGTCAATATTATCCTTATGCACACCACCGAAACTTGGTTTTATGCCACCTAGGAGAGTGGTGAAGAACACTTTTAACTGTGCTGGAATTTCTGGGGCATAATCCTTCAAATGCTGTACTGTAGCTGGGTTTGACGTCTTGGTTTTTGGCAGTTTTATTATCTGAGATCGAAGATGCAGAGCTACCCATCGCAACTTGTCATTCA
>JACEEZ010004759.1:0-2500 GCA_016584305.1 Chionoecetes opilio | reverse complement strand
CATATACAGATTTTAAGTTTCAATCCTTCGTTACAAAAATAAATATAAAATCAAGCTGCCCATTGAATACAAACACAAAACATCTTACAAAATTGCGTGCTACTTTAAAAACACACCAACGCCCACGCTCACGTTCGACAACCGTGTGGTATTTGCAGACTATCTACCTCTGATAATAAGGCCAGGCAGGGGTCACGCATATTCCCGTTTTCTGGAACAGTATGTCGCGTTTACTCTTGAAAACGTCAGGTTAGGTTACGTTAGGTTACGGTTAGGGTAGGTTACGTAGGTTTCCTGGACATAATACGGTAACTTTGTGTGGAAATCACAATGCAGGTATTTTCGATATCCTATGGTTAGTTTCGTAGCTACAGCCAAGCGTCTTCACTCGGAAAACATATAGTCGCATAGAGTTGGGGAATATCCCGGCAGCACATCCCTAAATGATAATATATTATAATTAGTTTTTGTTCACTGTAATATTGATACATTTGGGTTTTTTCACGCAAAGAAAATATGTGATGGATATGTATATACCTCATGATGACACACAAACACGCACACACATACACACACGTACTTTCATCTCTAAGTTTAGTTGTGCCTGCTGTTTGAATGAACCCGAAATTATACCTTGACAGATATGTATCTCATGGCGGAACAGTGATCGTGCTTATAACAAACCTAACAATTATGAAACCTTGGCAATCTTTGTGTTTTTATAACTTCAAGTATTTATAAATTGACATGATTGTATAAATTACAAAATTCTCAGTTCTTGTCGTAAGATGAGGGACGAAACATGTGTCAATCAAACGTCATATAGTAGTTAATAGTCATGGTATAGGCTGAATTGTAAACTTTGACTATAAATATGAAAAAAAATTGGTTTAATCAATAAAGCTAATGTAACCTCAATCTTGATCTGGATTTGGCAACACATTACTTTGAGTATTGAGTCTGAGCTTACTGGCAGGACATTTCATCATACCTTTCCCCCCCGACAAACATGATTCATTAACTACTTAGAATATTCCTTTTCGCAGAATTCCTTTGAGACAAAATCTGTAGTACCAGAGTTGTCTTTTTTTTATAATTAACCTAATCTTTGCTGTGAAAAACTCGACGATGATCAACTGCGTCCTGTCCAAAAAAGAAGATATAAATGACTTTTGCAGCATTTGCGGTCTTGGGTCTAACTTTCAATTTTTAGGATATCACCTCACCTCCTCTACACTTCATCTTTTTTCCCTCAACGAAACCAAAATGTGTGGCTACTGACAGTAGCCCTTTTTCTATTTCATCTTTTTCTCTCGCTTTCCTTCTTTCCAGAACAAAGTTGGCTGTTACGTGTACGTACGCAACAATATAACTTGGTCTTATATTCATGGCCTCGAATATTAAGTACTCTATTAGCGTACTGGTTATATATTATATGTATGCGTTAATCTAAAATCTATACTAAGACAGGATGTCCGAGTGTCTGTGTGTCTGTACTGGCGCCTAGCGGATGCTGAGTGCTGACACCTTTTGATGAGGTTATGTTGACGAAGTATAAAGCCAGGCCCATAAGAATGACTTGGACAGACAAAAACCCCGGGGTCCCTTTAAAGCAACATGTAGAACACACCTCGCCCCTGGTTCCAGAATACACACAAGCCGTGTGTGTATCATCTCAGCGCTCTGCCCAAGATGAAAGACGCTTAAAGAGAGTGCAACAGGCCTGAGAGACCCTGTCCACCGGAACCTGCCAGTTCCGGCAAACTTTTTCCCTTTTATGCGGCAGAAACGCGCAGCGAGGGGAAGACAATAGACAGAACACAGAGCGAGAGAACGAGAGGAGACGCGGGTTTGCCTTGCGCTCCTACCACTCACACCTTCCTTTTGTGTCTGTGTGTACCCCACACCTGGGGGTGTTTGGGGTACCTTGTCACGACTTTAAATTTTTCCCGGGTCTGTCTATTAGACATTAGTTTCATTGGGCCGTGACCTTAAAAGAACAAAAACGTGACATTATTAATGAATAAATCTCACAGTGTACAGATATTATATATATCTTGTAATTATTGTTCTGGTACTTTATATTAACAAGCCTTTATAAAAACAACCGCTCGACCACTTTTATTAACTACCACTTGAAGTGTCCCGGTAGGACGGTATACGCCTACCCATCAAACCCCACACTTCTGAGGCAATCAACCCCTACTGTGTCACCAACAGTTGTAAGTATTCTTACATGGGTTGACCCCAGTTACCTGTAACATCACACAGATAAGGGTAACAACTCTCCACCATCCTTCGTAGACTTCATTGTCACTTACATAATAAATCTAGCTGTGCTGTCCCATTCCTAAATCAAGTCCTTCGAATAATGAAAATTATTTTATCTTATTTCCAAAGTGGAACACATCTACATTCCTTTTGCTTTTCTCCGAAATCACCATTCCTTGAAATTTGAATAAACCGGGGAAACATCAACCAAAATTTCCCAAAAAATTTT
>JACEEZ010004758.1:80000-122718 GCA_016584305.1 Chionoecetes opilio | reverse complement strand
TACAAACCACTTCTTAATATGTTACAAATGAAATACCCAAGATTCTTTAAATGACAATTTTCGACTTAATGCGCGTAAGTTCATGCATATCTATTCAGAGTCTCATAATGGCATTTTTTTGTGTGTTTTACTGTTTTTTATTTCATAATATTTTAGAACAAACATTTATACTCATGGTTGTGTTGTATGCAATTTATGTTCAGAACTAAACTCTTCAAGAATCCACTAATTGCAGGTCCAATATTTGGTTGGTAACACATTTCCCACTGACGGTGAAATAGCTGCAATGGCCACGCCCCTTTTTTTTGGGCCACGCCTATTTTGAACGAAGTACTAACCATCCACCGTGTCTGTATCTACAGAACCGTTGGACCTAGGAGGTTGCCCGACCACTGAAAATGTGCGCAATGGCCACATTATGGGGGTCAGTAATACATTTTTAGATCCAAAAGTCAATGTGTTGTAAGATAATTGCTAAAAAACTTATTTCAGCATGTTACGCACTACAATTATTCGTAATTGTTCTTGTTCCTATTGTTCAATTACCTGATTCCTGAAGAGTCTAGCAACAATCTGCATTCAAAACTACAATGAACCCTATTTATTTTTTGTTTCATGAGGCGTTAAAGTGTTTAAGTGTTAAAGTGAAGCGTTAAAGTGTTCTCTGATGGCAAGTAATTGTACTTTCGATCCCAGCATGCTGTGACTAAAACATGGTAGTTTTTAAATAATAGTTGCATTATGCACATTAAATCCATCTGAAACAATATTTGTTGTATCATTAATTATGAATAATATCTTTTTTACAGGAAACTTTAGTGTTCTCAAGGCCAGCAGCCGAAGGAGTTTATGATGGGACTGCATGCGTTATATGCAACACTGCATCAGGGAAAACGTTAACAGGTAAATTTTACCATAATCTCGATTTTGGGTTCAGATGCGATAGCATCAGGAACCTATTCGGTCAACTTGGCATGTGTGTGTGTAACTATGTGTGTGTGTATGTGTGTAGTTCTAACACGAAGGATGTCAGGACAGCTGCCACATTAAGGGGTGTCCTGACAGTGAAATTCTAAATATTTTTGCTGTCCTGACAATTATTTCTATAGGAGTGTTATCATGAAGGTTAGGGTTTAGGGTTTAATACAAAAGGGAGAAAAATGGATGAACAATACTGTCCTTATCTCACATGTCTATTGATGAAAAAGTGGATGTATGTGTGTATGTGTGTATGTGACGCCTAGCTTGTAAACACGAAATCTCAAGAACGGTAATGCAGATTCAGTTTATCTTTGGAACACATATAAATCATGGTCGGCAGATGGTCCCTATTATTTTTGGGGATGATATCATGCATATTTATGAGGGGGCGGGGCTTAATGTAAAAAAGCTTGAAATGCTCATATTTCAACAACCGTTTGCCCAATTTGCTTCATATTTGGTATAAACATGTTGTTGGACAGACTCTATTTGTTCGAAATAATTACGAATCCCAGTAATATGCACACTTAAAAACATACAATATCTCAAGAATAGTAAAGTCAATCAGACACAGAAATGTTCTTATGCTTCGAAGTACAGATATATATCCATTATATGAATAGGCCTATCACACAGGTATATATTGTAAAATGCATCGGAACCACATAACTATTCAGCTCTAATTATTATATAGGTACAAGTTTTATGTGAATTGTATGTATAACATGAAGTGCTACAAGATCAGCAGTTGGCCATATAGATTTTACTCATGCTGAAACTTTTTTTCAGGAACTGATGATGGTCGTGCCAAAATCCGGATGGCAGCAAAACAATTGGATGATTCTTTCGTCATCTCAAGAATAAACATGTGCATAACACATTCAAGTACCATCAAAAGCCGAAAGCCTGTTATTCCACCTACATTCTGAAGTCGAAGAGATCAGTGAGAACTAATAGTGAGCCAGAACTTGTTAAAATGGAGGTTGAAGAGGGAGAAAGCAGTTACATATATAAGGTCCCAAAAAACGGAAGAAGAGTACTAGTTCCAGTAGCAAAGACGTAGAAAGGAAGTGTGTAATCTGTGACAGAGCAGGAGAGAGTAGTGGTAATAGGAACCGGGTGTTGTATCGCATCTCGGAGTCTGACCGAGCAGCATTGTTCATAGATGCTTTACACTTTTATAAGGATGAAGTTAAGACAAGATGTGCTTTTCTGGATACAGCTGGTGATGTGTTTGCTGCAGATATCTTCTATCATGGGAACTGTTTGCAACAGTACTTGCTAAAGTATAAAGACAAGTTGATGCAATGTTTGAAAATATCGAGCGATCAAACTAGGCAGCCACAATTGACTTAAACTGCAAACGTGTGTTTGATAGTCTCGATTTCAAAACTAGCAGCTACAGTGTTACCCACATTCGTAATCTCGTTAATGCTAACTTGGAGACAGATCAGCAAATAGATAACAGACGGACCAAGGTTCTTCTGATCAAGTGCTTCAGGGACACAATCTGCTTCACTTATCCTGATGACAGACGAAAATCACAGATGGTTTATTCTAGTTCTCTCCTGCATGATAACATCATAGAGACCCTGCGATCATCTGGAAGTCAGGCCCACAGAAGTGTGCACTGGAGCTACTCCATGAATGCAAGAATTACGAGTTTGGTCTGAATGCAACGTACTGCACAAGTGAGGATGTTAAACTTTCAATGGACCGCTACAGATTACACCACCTCCAAGAGTGGATGAAGTATTTTTTTTTTTTTTTTTTTTTTTTTTTTTATAACATCACAAAGGACTGGCCAAGGGCACAACAAAAATGGGTGACACAAAGCCCGCTTAGTTGCCAGTCCCTATAAAGAAGACAGTAAGAGAATAATATAAAAAAGCGGGGTGAGCCAATAGGCCCATAGACGCAGAGACCAGAGGACCCATGTACTAATATATTTACATTTTTTCCGTTTTCGCGAGCGGGCAACATGGGTGACTATTCCTTTTTTCGTAAATCGTTTTTTTTCGTTTACTCCACATAAGAGCCCCTCTCAGTAATGAAGTTACTTTCATATTATCATGAATTATTCACATATATACCCCATACACTTCAATCTCCATGCTAATCACAACCTTCGTATATATGAATGAATATCTGTAGTACATATGTATGTCTTATACATGATTATTAAGAACGGTGATAAATATGAGGTTACTCAGCATTGTTTGTAAGTGAAGTATGATTGCCAGAAAGTCGGCCCTCCAAGTGGCATAGTATATGTATGTAGTATTCTCCGAAAAATTTTATCAGAGATCACCGCTGCCAGAAAATACGATCCACGGGTGGTCAGACAAGGGAGGGAGGGGGTGCTTGGATGAAGAAACGTGTAGTAGTCTGAAGAAAAGTGTCGTACATCAGGCACCACACTGGGTAAACATTAAATGTGTCTTACACACTTTGCCGGTATTCTTCAGTTGCTTTATATATATGTATATATCAAGAAAGTTCTCTTTTGATAGAAAAGTTAGATTTTGGCCCTTCATCCTTATAATAATCAGGAATAGTGGGCGTGCTGTAAACATCTCACAAATGCATATTCTACGATTAATATGTCCCATTTTCATTAAAAACTTGGGAGAAAATTATCTACTTATATTAATGGAACGAAACAGGAACAGAAAAGGTCTTATAATAAAGCCCGCAGTTGTAAGGTCTTACAATGAGAAAATAGAAATACTGGCGTTGTGTGGCAGCCCCAGCTTTCAATGTCTATAGATCTATCTAATTCGGGAGGTGTCTTGTTACTCTTCTTTTGAAAAGATTTAAGTCATAGGAAAGTGAAAAAATAAAAACAGGAAAAGAGTTCCAGAGTTTACCAGTGAAAGGGATGAAAAAGTAAAGATACTGATTAACTCTTGCATTAGGAAGATGGACAGAATAGGGATGAGAATGAGTAGAAAGTCTTGTGCAGCGAGTCCGCGAGAGGGGGGGAGGCATGCAGTTACCAAGTTCAGAAGAGCAGTGAGCATGAAAATAACGGTAGAAAATAACAAGAGAAGCAACATTGCGTCGGTGATTTAAAGATTGAAGACAGTCAGTCAGAGGAGGGGAGTTGATGAGACGGAAAGCTTTTGACTCAACCCTGTTTAGGAGAGCTGTATGAGTGGATCCATCCTCCCCAAACATGTGAGACATACTCCATACATGGGCGGCTAAGGCCCCTGTAGAGAGCAAGCAATTGGGAGGGAGAAAAAAAAAGGACGCAGACGCCACAGGACACCTAACTTCTAAGAAGCTGTTTTAGCAAGAAATGAGATGTGAGATTTCCAGTTCAGATTTTTAATAAAGGATAGTCCTAGAATGTTCATTGTAGAAGAAAGAGACAGTTGAGTGTCATTGAAGAAGAGGGGATAGTTATCTGGTAGGTTTTGTCGAGTAGATAGGTGAAGAAATTGGGTTTTTGAGGCATTGAACAAAACAAGGTTTGCTTTGCTCCAATCAGAAATTATAGAAAGATCAGAAGTTAGGCGCTCGGTGGCATCTCTCCGTGAATCACTTAGTTCCTGCTGAGTTGGACGTCTAATAAACGACGTTGAAAAATGCAGGGTAAAATCATCAGCGTAGGAGTGGATAGGGCTTTGAGTTAAGACTTAGAAGATCATTAATGAATAATAGAAAGAGAGTGGGTGATAGGACAGAACCCTGGGGAACACTACAATTGATAGATTTAGGAGAAGAACAATGTCCGTCTACAGTAGCTGCAATATAACGGTTTGAAAGGAAACTTAAGATGAAGGTACAGAGAGAAGGATAGAAACCGAATGAGGGTAGTTTGGAAATTAAAGGTTTCTGCCAGACTCAATCAAAAGCTTTTGATATGTCAAGGGCAACAGCAAAAGTTTCACCGAAACCCCTAAAGGAAGATGACCAAGATTCAGTTAGGAAAGCTATTAGATCGCCAGTAGATCGCCCTTTACGGAAACCGTACTGACGATCAGATAGAAGATTGTGAGCAGATACTAGATGCTTAAGATTCTTCTTATTAAGTATAGATGCCAAAACTTTAGAAAGGTAGGAAGTCAAAGCTATAGGACGGTAGTTTGAAGGATTAGAACGGTCACCCTTCTTAGGAACAGGTTGGGTGTGAGCAAACTTCCAGCAAGAAGGAAAGGTGGAAGTAGATAGACAAAGACGGAAAAATTTGACCAGGCAAGGTGCAAGCACAGAAGCACAGTTTTTGAGAACAATAGGAGGGACTCCGTCAGGACCGTAAGCCTTACGAGGATCTAGGCCAGAAAGGCAAAGAAACATCATTACGAAGGATCTTAATGACAGGCATAATATAGTCAGAGGGGGGAGGAGAAGGAGGAACAAGCCCTTCGTCAACCAGAGTGGAGTTTTTAGCAAGGTTTCAGCGAAGAGTTCAGCTTTAGAAATAGATGAGACAACTGTGGAGCAATCTGGGTGAAGCATAAGAGGGAAAGATGGAGAAGAAAAATTGTTAGAGATGTTATTTGCTAGATGCCAGAAGTCACGAGAGGAATTGATTCAGAAAGATTTTGATATTTTTTATGAATGAAAGAGTTTTTGGTAAGTTGAAGTAAAGATTTAGCATGATTACGGGCAGAAATATAAAAGGCATGAGTTCAGGAGATGGATGCTTACGCCACCGTTTGTGAGCCACCTCTCTATCTCGGACAGCATGAGAACAAGCAGAGTTAAACCAAGGTTGACGGGCTTTATAATTAGAGAAAGTGTGTGGAATGTACGCCTCCATGCCAGAGACTATGACCTCATTTATGCACTCTGCACAAAAAGATAGGTCCTTGACATGGAAGCAGTAATCATTCCATGGAAATCAAAGTAGTACTGCCTTAGGTCTTCCCACTTAGCTGAGTTGAAGTGCCAGAAGCACCTCCGCTTAGGTGGGTCCCGGGGCGGCACCGGAGCGATAGGACAGGTTACATAAATAAGATTGTGATCGGAGGAACCCAACGAATAGAATAGTTTAACAGAGTAAGCAGAAGGGTTAGTAGTTAGGAAAAGATCAAGAATGTTGGGCGTGTCTCCAAGGCGGTCAGGAATACGGGTAGGGTGCTGCACCCGCTGCTCTAGGTCTTGGAGGATAGAAAAGTTGTAGGCTTGCTCACCAGGTTGGTCAGTGAAAGAAGATGATAGCCAAAGCTGGGGGTGAACATTGAAGTCCCCATGAATGGACATTTCTGCTAAAGGAAAATGAGATGAGATGTGCTCCACCTTTGATGTTAAATAGTCGAAGAATTTTACATAGTCAGAGGAGTTAGGTGAGAGATATACAGCACAGATAAATTTAGTAAGCGAGTGACATTGAAGTCGAAGCCAGATAGTAGAAAATTCGGAAGATTCAAGGCCGTGGGCACGAGGGCAAGTGATGTCATTGCGCATATATACGCAACAGCCAGCTTTGGATTGAAAAGGAGAATAAAGACAGTAAAAGGAGACAGAAAAAGGTCGGCTGTCAGTGCTCACAGACAACTGGGTTTCGGTGAGGAAAATAAGATGAGGTTTAGAGGAGGAGAGATGATCTTCAACAGAGAAAAAGTTAGACCTGAGGACACGAATGTTGCAGAAGTTTAAGGAGAAGGCTAGAAGAAGTATCAAGACACCTCGAGTCGTCACCATTGAATCGGTCCGACCTGGGGATATTTATGGTCCCCTCCCCAGTAAGGGATCCAGGGCAGGGTGTGTGAACGCCATTTTGAAATTTTTGAGTGAAGATAGTGTAGGGATGTAAGTGCATGTAATGTTATGTGAGTAGTAAGAGGAATTGTCTTTAGAGTGCAGGCTGCAGCTATTCTCTTGTGTATCTGAGACACTAAGGAATATGGAAAGAGAGGACACGGGAGATTTCAATGATAAGTCTGCAGCACCCCCTCAACTCCCGTAAGTACCTCCCCGGGAGTATTTCACCATGGTGGCAGGTGTCTGACTGCCTACTCCATATAACAGTTCATAAAGTACATGTTCCCAAACACCAGCAAAACCAACACAGATGAATGGCTCCTCAAGTTTGACACACTGTTTCAGTTTATTCATTATTGGTTAAGTTCTGGAAGAAGTAAAACTGCATTTCACTGTAGCTTGACACAAACTGTCCACAGCCTGTCAAGATCAAGACAGCTGATTGGCATCATGAATAGGTTGAACTTAGCCATCAGCTATGACTCAATGAAGAGGATCAACACTTCGGTGGCCCAAAAGATGGTGGAGGTTACCCTACCGAACAGATGTCCTGTGTCGTCAATGATCTCTGAATGGCATGTTGTCCAAGGCGCAATGGACAATTTTGACCATACAGAGAAGACAGTTTCAGGAAAAGATTCCAGTCATGATACTGTTCTAGTCATATTTCAGAACCAACCGAGAGATAGTTATTCTGAGGACATTCAGATGACAAGCTACTCAACACCACTAGAAAAGAGAAAGTTTGCTGATGTGCTGCCATGCCAGGTTATTGAGAAGTCACACCTTGTCAAAGGCACTGGTGATATACCGGAGACATTTTTAACTACACCATACAACGATAATCGAAAGCAGTCTTGATGATGATTATTTCCTTTGGTGCATGGCAAGACAGAAGTACACAGATCGCGATGAGGGCTTTTTCTTAGCTTCACAGCAACAATGAGTGCACTCCAGGATCCACTGAAGTTTGATGTTACAGAAGACGTCATTTGTACCCATCCTTCCATATGTCGCAACCTAAATGGACAAAATATTTACATCCATGATTAACTTTCAGGATGTCTTGAAGCAAAAGAATGCCGTGTCGGGGGCATTGTGGTCTGATGAAGGGGTGTATGCAATCGCCAAGGAAATCCAGCTGTTGAAGCCAGATCAGTTTGGTAACATATTCCTTGGAATGGGACCATTTCACGTGGAGAAGATTGTCATCGCTTGCCTTGGGAAGTTTTTAGGCTGTATTGGTATTGATCTGGCTTTGATTGAGACTGAAGCCTTTGGCAAGCTTGTGTAGAGAATAGTGTCATGACTGCAGGTCACTATTGCAAAGGCAAGGAGGCAAGGAGTCATCAGAGGTGATGACAGTTCTTATGTTTGAGAAGTTTCAACCTGACCAGGACAGTACTAGTTGTGAATTAGAGCAGCAAATAGAGACCATGGAAACTAAGATGCAGCAGGCTTTAGATGTTGACCGTACAGACTTCAGAGAGATTTGGGAAGAAAGCAAGATCTTACATGCAGACTTGAAGAAGTCTTTCACAGAATGGACAATAACGGCCTGTACTGAGAATGTGAGGTACTGGAGCTTGTTTCTGGATGAGCTGTATCCTATCCTGAGAGATCTTACACATTCTATTCGGCAAGGCGATTGGGATCTTTTCGTTTCAGCTGTGCGGAGGTGCATGCCTTTGCTCTTCGGGTTTGGCCGGACAAACTATAACATATGGGGTACGCTGTTCCTTGAAGATTGTCTGGACATACAAAGGAAGTTCCCGGGTATATACAGATGCTTTACAGATGGTGGATGGGTGATGTACCACACTCTCCGACAAGGCAGTGCAGTAGGATTATACATGGCACTCGAGAAGTGTTACAATAAACCCGCCAAGGTTGCTAGAGGTATCATTGGGATGACTAGACAGAAAGAAGCAGTAGCTTTATGGAATCTCCTAAAGCATGAGAAAGATCTTCATGTGGCACAGCTGCTAGAATGGTGTAACTTGGGAGACAAAGATGACAGTGAACTGAGCCTACACCATGAGTTCCATCCAAGTTCTACGAAAATTTGCCATGTTCGTGCAAAGACGCTTCTGGATTACATAAAATCCATCAACAACCGTTCGACGCTGGAATCAGACTTCAGAACATCTCTACTGGAGCTGACATACCCCAGGAGGTTGTTGACGGATTACTTGAATGCCTGGAAATTGGCGAGAAGAGTTATCAAGAGTTTGTTGAGACCAGATTTCAGGATAAGGAGAAGCACCTACATGATACAATCCCTACCAACCGCAAGACTGTTTTCGTGAAACGTACTTCTACTCCGTCCATAGCGAAGAAATCGATGGCGAACACGGATGCTGCAGAAAAGATTAGGTACATTGACTATGCTAGAGAAAGAGGGTACAGCATGCTAGAACTCCTGAAGTATGAATTGACGAGCACATCCCAGTTCCTCATCACTGAATGTAAATATGGCATCAAATTGAAGAAGCCCGATAAAGTCTCCTTAGCCAGGGTACTTGTCAGTCAACTTCCACAGGAGACGAGGAATGTAAAGAGTCACGCTCAGATGACAATAGTGGACTTTATGGCACTTGTGCGTAAGCTACCAATGAAAATGATGGGCCTTCACACATTCGGGGAATTGGCTGAGAGCCTTTCCAACAGCATTCTTGCTACAGGCTCTGAGTCTACAAGAATAGACATTACTTTTGATGTTTATCAAAAATCATCAATCAAGGAAATGGAACGGGCATAGAGAAGTTCTTCAAAACAAATCACTATCACCATTAGGTCTGACAATCAGAAACTCCCTGTCGATCTTGATATGTTCTGGAGCTCAATGTTGAACAAAGCCCGGTTGCAGGAGTATGTCTTCAAGTGGATGCTGCAGAATGTCGAGTCGGACCAGGAGATCTTCTTTGGAGGAATATAAGGGGGTGAATGCAGGAAACTGTTAGCTGGCACTGAAACACAGATCTCAAGCATCCATGAAGAAGCCGACGACGACAGAATCATGTTCCATATTAATGATGGTGTTGTGAAACACGGGGTTCAATAAGTCTTGGTTGACTCACCAGACACAGATGTCTTTGTCAACCTCAACTTCCACTTCAACAAAACCTGGCAACTACAAAAGCTGTAAGTGAAGCTTGGTAACCGGAAAACAAAGAAAACTGTACCAGTCCACCTGTTGGTTGATCAACTGGAGAACGGTTTGGTGTCTTGTCTCCCAGCCATTCATGCTCTCAGCGGTTACGATAGTACCAGCAAGGTGGGTCCAAAACTGTCTGGCCTGAAAGCATCCATGGATCTCTCCCTGCTGGAAGGGTTTGGTGTAGAAGAACTGTCACAACAGATAACAAGCAATGCTGAAAGGTTCCTTGTGTCTGGATTAAAGAAGACCGACTGTTCCACTTTCGATGAATATCGATGGGAGCAGTACCACAACTCCAAGAAAGAACTGGACTTCAACCAGCTTATGCGCTGTTCATCAACGCTACGAGAACACATAAAGCGAGCATATCTGCAGTATAAGATGTCGTTGCAAGCCCCAACTCCTGCAGTCACCAAACCAGATCCACTCCAGTATGGGTATGAAGCAACGGATGTTGGCATAACACCAGTGATACTGCCAGTATCGTGCAGGCCCAATGACCTGCCCCCTCCATGCAAATGCCCAACATCATGTATGAGTACCTAAACGTGCATTTGCAGAGAAAGGAACATAAAATGTGTGACGTTTTGTGGCTGTAGTAAAGGCAAAAAGTGTAGAAATCCAAATAATAAAATTCCAAAATAGGAACAATATGCAAAATTTACATCAGGTAATATGATAAAGTGCCATACATATGTTGTGGCCTTGGTGGTATTATACAATTGTAGTGCGTAACATGCTGAAGTCGGTTTTTGGCAAATATCTTAAAAACCATTGACATTTCGATATGAAAATGTATGATTGACCCCCCCTATTGTGGCCATTGCGCACATTTTGAGTTGTCGGGCAACCTCCTAGGTCCAACGGTTATGTAGATACAGTCACGGTAGATGGTAGTATTTCGCTCAAAAAGGGCGTGGCCCCCCAAAAAGGGGTGTGGCCATTTCAGCTATTTCGCCGTCGGTGGGAAATGTGTTACCAACCAAATATTGTTCCTGGACCTTCAATTAGTGGATTCTTGAAGAATTTATTTCTGGACATATATTTGCATACAACACCACCATGAGCTACTCTAGTATTACGAAGATAACAGTATATAATTTATACTGATAAGCCAAACGAAGGGTAATGGGAGTAATGTTCGAAACAATGTTTTACCTTGCCGATCAGCCTCCACTAGGACCACTAGTCATGGGCGGGTTGGCGCGGAGCGCCAGTAACAAGTCCAGTATAACACAGTAGTCTTTGGCTTGACTCATCCAATTCTGTCATCATCCACCTATTTTTAGTTGCAAGTTTATTGATATTCATTGACACATTTTTTTTCCATATGCCTTTTTAAAGTTTGTGAATTTATACGAGGACTCTGAAGGACTTACCATCACACACTATTGTCCTATCAAGAGTAAATTCATTGGTCATTTGTAGTTCATATATTTATCTGACTATCCTTACTCTACCGCAGTCCCCCCTCACATAGCCCTGTACATTTTTGCTATGCGCTTTACATCTCATTATTTTTATCTTTTCTTAATTTTTTACAATTTTGTTTTACTTGTTGTACTGTTTCTTATCGCATTTTGTTCACTGTTCCTTTACCATTATTTTTAGTGCTTCGTTTAATTTCTACTAGATATTCTCTTTTACTAATTTATTTTACAAATTTATTTCACTATATTCTTTCACTATATTCTTTTATTATCTTCTGCTACTATTTAATTTACAATTTACCCCGCACAGTACATGTTCTCCTAGCCTCCCAACACCTCTCCTCCCTCAAGATGGTTTCACAAGTTTCAGTCTTCTCTGATCTCTTACGTTTAACTTTATAATGCAAGAGTTAACCAGTGTATCTTCTGCCTTACTGTATTCTCTTTGCTTACTCTTGCTTTACTTTCTACAGGAAACTGCAACATTCTCGCTGACTTTTCTCTTTTACTCTATACTTTTCTCTTCTTTGACTTGAACTTTTTAGTGGTAGGTATGAGCGCCTCATATATGAACAATATATTTTCATTTTCTTTATGTCCTAACCATGCCTTTACTGTCTATTTATATAAAAAAAATACAAAAAATTGGGCAAGTTTCATTTTCCAGAAATTACTTTTATAAACCGTGTTTTTTACTTCATATTTATGGAAAACAGACAGATAGACAGATTGATGGACAGATAGATAGACAAATGAAAACACACTCTCTCTCTCGTACACATATGTAAAACACACACACACACACACACACACACACACACACACACCACACACACACACACACACACCACACCACCACACACACACACACACACACACACACACACACACACACACACACACACACACACACACACACACACACACACACACACACACACACACACACACACACACACACACACACACACACACACACACACACACACACACACACACACACACACACACACACACACACACACACACACACACACATTTCGGATCAAATAATTTCGCGTCGATAAACGAGGTGCAATAATGCGTACACATCAAGAACACAAACCACACACAACACACACACACACACGCTTAGGGTACTCCGTAGTGTAGGGGTAGCACGATCAGTTCACAACTGAGAAGTATATGTCGGTATATTTGTAGAGACATATTTGGGCTGAGTTAAATATGTACGTCTAGTTTTGTACATATTTTATTTATAAGTCCAACTAGGGAACATAGAATATTTACAACCAGTAAGTCAATGTTGTGAACACAGCCAGGGAGTGACATGGAGCTCGTTTAGCGGGGCGTGTTGTAGGTACTGTGGCCCGAGGCCTTCTCCCGTCTTCTCCCGTCTCCTGTAACTTCTCTCCTCTGTCACAAGTGTCGTTGAACCTAACTTAATGCTGATAGTTATACATTTGGCCTGTGACCTACTTGGCTCGAGCTAAGAGAGTGCAGGCTGTCACTGGTTCTCACGAAGGTCCATGGAAGGAAAATTATACATATAATTATATATACATTACATATATATATAATTATATGTTTATAATGTTCCTAAAAATACACTGGTTCTTTTGATGTTAAGTACATGAAAATGTCCTGTATGATAATTATAATACTTGTTACACTTGTGTGATATTAGTTGTAATTCAATTATAATACCAATGCAAGTTAGTATATATGTTAGAAGTAGTAACTGACTGACATTGCTCGGGCCGCTATATAAGTTGTCCTCAAATTAGGCACATAAGAATTAGCTAGGGAATAACACATGGTAAAAGAAACTGTACACCTAACTAAAGGCTAAATATATATAAAACATAAGCTATAAGCTTCCCGAAACTTAATTCCTATCGCTAAAAGTGAGTAAAATTTGAGCTAAATACACAAACAAAAATTTTATGAAAATTCGGCGGGACCAAAGATGAAAGGTTGGGCTGCTTCAATTCCAAGTATCAGGAGGATATTCTCACACATGTTAATGGAAAACAATGGTTGACATGATGTTCAACATCAAAGAAAATTTCATGGCCGAGTAAAATTATATATATATGTGTCACTACTAGCGTGGGTAAATCTACAATGTGCAAATATCACCGTGTATAATTGTTAAGTGTAAGGTGTAGCAAGTGTACGTGTACCGTAGACGGTAGATAGCAGGCTCAACTGTCAGCGAAAGTAGCTGTGAAAATTACATGGAAAAAATGAGAAAAATACATTTAAATTAATGAAATCGTAATCTTAAATCGTCAAGTAATCGTTAAACAAACTGAATGTGTCAAGTAACGACTAAGGCTCGTCTGACTGTAGAGCTGCTGCTGTGTTTGCATTGTGTGTGGGCAAATCCATGTTTGCCAAAAAAATCATACATAAATCAAGTATAGACGTCCAGCCTCTGGCCCCTTTGCTTTTGGCTCAGTCCTTGCGGCTGGAACGTGACAGCGAGCCACGTTCCAGCCAATCAACTCATTACGTGAATTACTCATTAAGGGCTTGATCTATGCAAAACGTTTGTTTCACAGACCCCCATTGACTTTGACAGCACTACTTGGATGTCCAATGTCAGCTCAATCCGACAATAATTAGGAGTAGTTTACGCTAATTACTCATTAAGGGCTTGTTTTACGCAAAATGTTTCATCCGACGACCCCCATTGACTTTGACAGCACTACTTGGATGTCGAATTTCAGCTCAATCCGACAATACTTAGGAGTAGTTTACGCTTATTACGCATTAAGGGCTTGTTTTACGCAAAAAAGTTTCTTCAGACGACCCCCATGGATTTTGACAGCACTACTGGCATGTCAAATTTCAGCTCAATCCGATAATATTTAGGAGTAGTTATACACTTTTTAGCGGAAACTTGGTTCCACGGGTCTTATGGTAAGCGACAGCGAGCGAAGCTCGCTGTCAATAATAATCAAGTATAGACGTCCAGCCTCTGGCCCCTTTGCTTTTGGCTCAGTTCTTACGGCTGGAACGTGACAGCGAACCACGGTCCAGCCAATTAACTCATTACGTGAATTACTCATTAAGGGTTTGTTTTACGCAAAAAAGTTTGTTACACAGACCCCCATTGATTTTGACAGCACTACTTGGATGTCGAATGTCAGCTCAATCCGACAATAATTAGGAGTAGTTTACGCTAATTACTCATTAAAGGCTTGTTTTACGCAAAAAATTACTTCTGACGACCCCCATTGATTTTGACAGCACTACTTGTATGTCAAATTTCAGCTCAATCCGACAATAATTAGGAGTAGTTATACACTTTTTGGCGGAAACTTGGTTCCACGGGTCTTATGGGAAGCGACAGCGAGCAAAGCTCGCTGTCAATAACTCAATGCTATTGTAGAAAATATTTTAACATCAGCGAGTGTAAAAACTTACTGGCAGATAAATTAAATGAAGTTTACACATTTGAATGAACTTCAGAAAACATGGTGATGTATAACAGGTAGAGTGATGAGCACTCGTGTATTGAACTTGTAAGAATCATGTGCTAAAGAAGCATGATTAACCATTAAAGTATGGATTATGCATGAGGACAGGAAACTGTCACTCAGGTGAATAAAAAAAAATTAGATTTGGTGTTCTCCACGGGAGTGATAAGTATAATGTACACCAAAGTTTAAGTTTCCATGGGAGTGGAATAGGAAAAGCTTCCGATTGGAGGTAAATCTTATCAAGGGAAATGCACAGGTAGCTGGTTTAGCATTTCGAGCTGTAAAATGATAAGTTGGGCATATTTGGTATGACGTGGAATAATGCATTAATCCTCATTAGGGCAAATTTTCAACGCAACAGCTGCAACTTTTAAATTGGAAAAAGAAACTGGGCATAGATTGATATGATATTTACCGTATCTGCCATGAAAGTGTCTGATAAATGCATGGAGTTCTCAGAGATCAGCAAAGATATTGATGGTAAAGTTATATTGAACAGAGAACCATGTAAAATGTCTAGATAGGGTATACATTTCCAAATATGTTGATAGAGCCATATTTATCAATCTTAACTGAGAGGAAGAAAATTTCAGCTGTGAGTAATAAAATTATAATCGCCAATGGTGAACAATCTTAAGAGAGATAAGTTTATCTGTGATCAATCAATGTTTTCTGAGGTCTGTATTATGACAAGTAGTCATTCGTAATTTCTCTGCGAGTTTGAATTTGTTAGTAAATAATGATAAATGGTTAGGTAGTTGTACATAGGTAATACATGTGAGCATCATGTGTGTAAATAGTTATGGAGGAACTGCTTGTCATGCATATAGTACCTAGATTAGTATGTTAGTAAGTACACAATCCTATCATTCAAAATGTTATCGTGGTACAACAGGAAGGACTTAAGTAATGCATTCATGTAGTGAATTAGTCTAGTCAAAATGTGGCTGAACCTCAAACAAATTGCTAACAAAGGTTTTTAACTTGGATATTGGGCATGAATAACCTCTCTTTCGGATAAAAAAAAGTTTACCAAAATTAACCTTGCCGAAAGGGGTCAACGGCCGCCATCTGTAAAATCCAACGGGGAAGATCTCCGACCCGCCGCCACAAACGGTTTTTTCCTCCTCTTATCCATAATAATTAAGCTAGGTCAATATTTTTTTTACACCAAATGCATGACTATGTACTGCCATTACCATACAATTTTCATCAAAATTGGTACTGTAGTTTTTGTGCAAAAAAATTGAAACCGATAAATTAGAAATAGAAAAATATTTTTTGCATGAAAACCCACACAGGGCCCACCCCAAGCCAGCTTGACATTTTCTTGGTGTTTTAAATTGTAATGATAGGTAGCTATATGCTTAACAATAAACTAACACCAGAAAATGACTAGCCCCTGCCATTGTTTTCATGCTTTTTTTTATTTCTTATACAAATATGAATATAAAAGGGTACAAAAACAGACTAAGTAGCCTTTTTCAAGGCAACAATTTTCACATTAATTCCTGACATTTCATAAAAAAAATAGGTCCAAAATAAGTACAACTTACAATAATGGAATGGTCAGTTGGTCGAATGCTGGGGCAAGGCTCTTGCATAACCACCACAGAACAAGTTCATGAACGGACCAAAGAACATTTCTTGTCAAGAGCTAGTCACAGGTAATTTCATCATCATCAAGATCTGGCTGTGGTGAGTTGGTGCAGTGGAGGCCTTTCCAATCACCACACAAGTTTGAACAGTGAATGCCATGTTTCCTGCAACTGCATCTTGCTGTACTACACCCTGAAGTACAGTTACACCTAATTATAGCCAACAAATTTACAAGACCAGCTGGCAAGTCAGTCATGATTGGTTGTAATTTACCATCTGAAAGTTTCCATCCCCACTCGTCAGGTTTTAGCTGGTTTCTACCTTTCCATTCCTGAACTTGGAAGTAAACTCGAAGGCTGTGGAATTTTGTAGCTGCTCTTGTTGGTGGCAATGATTTGGCCTCAACATACTTTGAGCTTTTTACAACCTTTTCCTTAAAGCGCCTCAGTCGGAGATGATTGATGTTTTTCCATCATTACCATTGTACAGGCACACTAAAGCCTTCTCCCCAGCTTCAATAACCTCTTCTGAACTGCTATCTTGCCAAACACTTCTGCCGTTTGAGGAAGTTTCTATTGTTCATCACCTTTCGAAGGGACGCTGCCTTCCCAATTCCATGAACACTGGATGTAAATCACAACCCAGTAGTGCATGGATGAAAAGAATGTTGGAACAAACCACATCTCCCAAAGATTTCCTCATCTCTTTGATGTTCCAGACTTTCACACTTTTTGCACTAGCCTTGGTTGTGGCGTGAAGTAGATATTGTAACCGTCATCTCTATTGCATGATAACATAGAAGGACCAATAGGTCAGTGTCATCTGCTATCAAAATGGTTTCTCCTGTCTGTGCAGTTCTAGAGCAGTCTTCACAATCAATACGTCAGCGTCTCCAGATGCATGGGACTACTTTACAACCTGCTTCCTCCAAACTCTTTCCCAGCAAGTTGATGAACAATTGTTTGTTTTCTTGATTAGCTAGGAAAACATCCTTTTTAATTTGAACACCATTTTGGGGGTCAGTAACACCTTAACACCAACAGAGCCCCCTGCTCGGCGTCGGTGAGTCGCGTCTTAATGGATGGACCACTTTCATATCCATCAAAGACAATGCATGCTTTTCCATATCTAGTTGTGACATATCTGCGGTATCGGGCACAGATCTCATCAAATGTGTGACCTTTTTGCCATGGGAGGCGTTGAAGTAGTGCTCCACCATCTAAGAGATACTGTGGATCTGAAGACTGTGGACCTGATTGTACAGGGGAAGTCAGTTCCCATATTGCGTCTGCCAAAGCGGTTCTTTGCCTCTCGTGGCAGTCCGAAAGAATTAAAAAGTGCAGGTGGGTAACCACAAAGCTCATACTGGAAATGTTCTTGCTGCTGCTGAGTTGAGGGTTCATTGGTAGATAGCACACAGTCTCTGGAATAGGAGTTGTGGATCAGTCTCAACTGCTTCATCTTTGCTGAGCGAAACTTTTGACCCAAGTGTAATTGCCTGATCTTTCTTTTAAAAGTGTACTCGTGGACATTTTTCCAACCATTGAAGCTATGATTGTCTCTCCTATGGAGTTTGCTTTGTCCACATTCACCTTTTTTGTCTCCAGTTACTCCACTTGAAATGCTGTGAATGGACGGATCTTCCGTGAAAGGGTCATATGTCTGGAGAAACGCAACGAGCTTCCATGTATCCTCACATCTCGCTCTTTCTTGCTGAAGTAGCCTCCTGGTGCTGGTCACTAGTGCCATAACGAATGCCTGCTAGTTCTTGCATTGTAAACTTGATTTCAGCACACGCTGGCAGTGATAGCGTCCAAACTAATCGTTGAATTTCGTCCATTCCTCTGCCATGAGTAAGACCTCCAGACGTCTTCATGCTTCTCATTAGCACCTGCTCAATAACCAGATCCGTCGACAAGCCAGCCCAGTAGCGATCACTCCGTCTAATCACATGGAATCCTTCAGAAAATTTCTGGTACACTTCAGGATGGCTTGTCGGCAGCCCCTCCATTTGCTGCAAGTACAAGTAGGCCGACTTTGCATATAGGATGTGTCCTGCTGCAGCGAATATTGGCAGCATTTTCCTTACAGCGTCAAGGTGCAATTCCCAGTTCCCGGTGCGCTCTGCCTGATAAACAATTGCAGGATCTTCACCATATCAAGGTATTGAATCCACAATTTTGCTGTTCGCTGGTCAGCCATCGCATCCTTCACATGGTTGATTCTCTTGTCAATCCTGGTCACAGACTCTGATGACAGAACATTATCCAATGTCTCAGTCCCATCAAGGAGACCTTTCAATAGCCCCTGAGCTTCCTTCAGGTCTTCATTTTGAGGAAATGACTCTTCTGCATCAGTGTTGGGTTGATCATCCTCAGTGACATGTGAAAATGGCAAATCATAGGCTTTCGCTAACAAAATAGCATTCAGAGCAGCATCAACTAAGAAGTGAGCACGAATGGCTCTTGCAATTGCTTTGCCACTTATCATGTGCTTGACTGTGTTTTCAGCATACACAAGTTCAAAAAGTTCTTGCAATCCAAAACCTGTCATCAAATGACCAATTGACCCCAGCAAGCTCATCTGTGTATGGAGCCCACCAAGTCGCAAGACAAATGATTTCAGGGGACTGGAACTAGGCTGTGACTCGACTATCATCATTGCTTTGTACCAAAGTGGCGTATGAACTGCGGATTCAAACACTGTCATTGCTGGTTGTGTCATATTAGTTTGCCTGGCATCCCTGTGTATGTTCAGTAATCATGCCAAAAATAATGAGTGAGTAATGAAGTTGACGCTGTTTAGTCTGAAAGACTATTTCACAGCAGAAATATAAGAAAAAGAGAGTGGACAGAAAGTGGAGAAAATATTAAAGGAAATACAGAGATGAGGATTAAAGGAAATAAAGGTGGGTAGAGTGCTTGCCAAATGATGGCGGCCGTTGACCCCTTTATCGGTTTTAATTTTTTTGCACAAAAACTACTGTACCAATTTTGATGAAAATTGTATGGTAATGGCAGTACATAGTTATGCATTTGGTGTAAAAAAATTATTGACCTAGCTTAATTATTATGGATAAGAGGAGGAAAAAACCGTTTGTGGCGGCGGGTCGGAGATCTTCCCCGTTGGATTTTACAGATGGCGGCCGTTGACCCCTTTCGGCAAGGTTAATTTTGGTAAACTTTTTTTTATCCGAAAGAGAGGTTATTCATGCCCAATATCCAAGTTAAAAACCTTTGTTAGCAATTTGTTTGAAGGTTCTGCCAAAAAAAAGTAGATTGACGGACAAAATGTAATTTCACGTATGCTTTTAAATACGTAAGGATGCCCCCAAAAAAAAATGTACCTTGTAAAAAATAAGTGCGTTAGTTTTAAAGAAAGGGGATGGGAAATTGCAAAATAAGGGGGATAGTTTTCATGCAGGTAATAAGTATTGCATTAAAATGCGTAAAAATTCCTGTAATTGAGGAATGAAAGAAAATAATAAATCCCTGTGGTGCGTTTTAAACAGTTACAAAATAGTATTAAAATGAAAAGAGTTTACTGGTTAAAGTGTCTGCTATCCCTTAGATTTTCTATCGTGCGGTTTACAAAAAAAAATTGAAATTGTTTTCATTTTCCATAGGATTGGTCAAATAATATGTGGGAAACCCCAAAAAAAAATCGTAAAAACACAAGGGAAACGTAATTTCAAGAGTGTTATAACATTGGTTTTGTGTGTTGGTAGACATCTTCAAAAAAGGAACAACACACATTAAAATTCAGAATACATGGAAATTTGAAAACTAATCAGCGAAGATATAAAATGTAATAATAGGGAAATGGTAGGGAATGTAATCCCCTACTGTTTCTGCGTGTGTCACCGCATTTGTAACGGTAATCATTTGTAAGGTGTAGTCATCAGTAACTACAGGTGTTCCTGTGTATCAACATTTGGGCGGGAAAAATCTTCCCTGTATCAACCCTCTACATCGTTTAACCTGATCAAATGACTGTCTTTGATGGTTTTTTATAAATAGCGTTATTTCTTGTGTCCTTTTTCAATAGCAATGATCTGTGGTCCTTAAAATGTGAACAAACTTTGACGTTAATTTTTGTACCTAAAATATATGCATCCCTTAGCAATTAGCTTTTCTGCTGTGTATGGGCTTGGTTTTTTTAAACCCCTGCCTCTCGGGGACAAAAAATGCGTCTGTGACACGCTTGTATTTTTTCTAAAAAATCAGCCACTCAAACTTTTTCGAGTCATCAAAATTTATATTGGCTTGGACCTGCTCTAGAAGAGTGTAATATGTTTTTTTGTTTTTGCCCAAAACAATGAAATGTGGTGTTTCCATGTAGATTTGTGTAAAGAATTTTTTTTTTTTTTTTTTTTTTTTTTTTTTTTTTACATCACGGGAACGGGCCAGGGCACAAAAAAAAATAGGTAACACAAACCCCGCTTATTCCACCCCTATAAAGAAGACGAAAGAAATAAAAAAAACCAGGGGTGGCCAATTTATTTCGAGGGGGCAAAATTCTCCCCATGGAACTTAAGGTTTTGCCACGGAGTCAAAAGTTGTAAATCCCCCCTTTTTGTCTTTCTCCATGCTGTTGCTGTAGGGGATATTAGTTATTTTACTTTGTTTATTTGAAAAACTTTGAAAAATTCAATGAAATTTTATTGTTAAGCTCGGTAACATTGTCCGAGAGCAATGTGGACGGTGTATTGAATTTTATAGAAAATTCATCCGTAAGTCTTTAGAAAACCTAGAGCCGTTTTGCCCGGGGGTGGTAAAAAAACTGAAAATCTAAAAAAATGATAAAGGGCTACCAAAAGTTTTGGGAAAACCAGTTTTTGTTAGTGGAGTTAAAAAAGGTCTATGGCTTTTTGCCCTCCAAAGGTCCTTTAGGTGTAGGAAAAGGTGCATAGGGCGGTTTTCCACGAACCCTTTGTTTCAGCGCATGATTACTTTTCTTGTATGCAAAATTACGGCGCTGAAATGGCCAAAAGATTAAAACATGCTTGGTCAAACATATATCTTTCCCGGGTTGAACTGCAAGCTAGCATCATGAAAAGGGAAGAAATTGGTAAAAGTGTCGAAGGTCGACCAGCTTGAAACCCGGGCTTTTAGGTTCCTGTCTTGTCGTGAGATAGTACTCGCCCCAAAAGGTTGTATTTACCGAACTCAGTAAGTGGGACAGATTTTTGGGCAATTGGTATCATCCCTGACCCCAAGTAGAAATAAAGGGAGCACAGAAAAAAATCGTTCGCTGTTCCCCTAAATGTTGGGGGAATAGCTTTTGGTTTTGTATTTTTGGATGTTCAGGTGTTCGGTTAAAAGTGCTATATTTCGTGTAATAAAACCCCAAAGAAATTTACTTTGCCTGGCAGAAACTCGAATTTTGGGGTGGAAGTTATATCGTCAGGCGCCAACGAGCCAATTTGCCTGACAATTTTTATGAATTGAAAAATTCAACTACAGGTCAGGTCTGTTTTAAAAAGAATTTTTCCCAAAAATTACAGTTTTGAAATGTTTTAAAAGACCATACGCCACCGGGTTTTTTTATGGGTGGTTTAATATTCGCTCTGGGGGATTAAAAGTCTGCTGGCATAACTAATGCCCCTTTACCCCCTACATTCTTTTGCATCAGAACACACCAAGGTCTACATCTGATCATCGTGAACATGTAAACGGCGTGTATAAAGGGTAAGCAAGGCTGGGGCAAACACAACTGCCTTTAATTAAAAAATGCTTGCTTGTGGGGCTTCCCAAAAAAATTCACATCTTTTTTTAAAAAATGTGATAGTGGACTTGCAATTCGTGAGAAACCATGATAAATTGTCTGTAAAAACCCTGAGGGTCAAAAAATTCTTAGGGCTTTGACTTTTTAGGGGTATGAAAAAATTTTTTAATTGATAACCTTAACCTTGTACTATTTTTAAACCTTGGCTCCAAAACTGACCCAAAAAAGAAAATGGTTTCTTCATGAATGAACATTTTTTTGTTTAAACCCTTCAAAAATTTGCATCTTTTAAATTTTGAAAGTACCCTGGCATTGTTTCTTAGATGAAGTTTGTGTTGGGGACAAAAACTATGTCGTCTAAAAGCAAAAACTTATTTCCTGTAATTCTGAAAACAGTGTTTTATTAGATACTGAAAAACTAGTGGTGCGCCCGCTTTTCCAAATGGGATTTTTTTTGAAAGGTAATGGCCTGAAGGGTACTGAAAGCTGTGAGGTCCTTAGATGCAAAAATAATGGGACCTCCCGGGATCCCTGACAAGGGCCCTGTAGAGAAACTTTCTTATCAGGCCCCCATGGACCAGAATATCCTGCAATACGGTAAAGGGTACCTAGTGCTTTACAAAAATCATTTAGGGGGCCGATAGTCTCGACCGGTCACCAATCGCCTGTTTTCTTAGGGGTAAAAAATAAAGGAAAAAATCCATGGCTGGTGGATGGTTCAATAACATCACCTTAACTTTCTTAAACCCTGCTATCATTATAGACCTTTTTGAGTGGGGAAAACTTAAAGCAGGGAAAGTAATAGGGTTTTGTATCAGGAGCAAAGGAATGTTGAGTAATAAGGTTTGTGTCCTAAAGAATCACATTGTATGGCATTTTGGCATGATTTTCAGTTTACTTGCAAAAGGCTTGTTTTTTGGGTCTGGAAAAAACCAAACCTTTTTAAAAAAAAGGGCGGAGGGCATCCCGAATAACGTGCTTCAGGTAGGGTTCCCTTTGTAAAAATGGAACTACTAGCAGAGCGCAATCAAACCTATGCGCTGGTGTGACTACGAAATCTCTAAGTACTTCCTGTTGAACTTTTGAGTGCAGGGGACCCCTTTTTATGTATGACTTTTAGCTGCCCCTTTTTTAAAACTCACAATGCTGATCCATGAAAAAGTTTTTCACACGTACGAATCACTCTATATATGCCTCGCATTCATCATTCACACCGGCAATTTTCGAGATACCCAAAAACATTTGCGACCCTTTTAAAGCAACATCCCCCACTAGACGCCCCGATGCATCTCGAATCTTGCGAAGGCAAAAAAAAATTCGGGGTAGAAAAAGAAACAGGTTTAGTCTTACACGGTGAATATATTTCAAAGGAGCTGTCACGCTGATGGCCGTCGGGCACGCTAGTTAATTAATTTACATTAATTTTGGGGCTTTTCACATTGCAGAAATAATGAAGCACTGGGGGAAAGGGTTTTGAAATTTGGGGATAATTTAAAAATATAAGCGAAAGTGTGTCGTCTGTGTGTTGGTTTTGGGGTTTTGGGTGTGTGTGTGGTGTGTGGTATAGGTTCCGCCCCCTGGCGCAAACACCTAAAGGGGACATTTTTTTGGAAAAGGTTTACCAGGGGGAAGGTTAGCCACTTATTAGATGATCCGATCACTTTTTTTTCTTTTTTTTTTTAGCAGCCTATTAGCGAGAAGTGTGAAAACAAAAGTGGTTGCGAGAATTGAGGAAGCCTTTGATGTAGAGTGATGGGTAGATGGGTGAGTGAATGGGTGGGGTGCTGGGTAATGGGTGTGGGGTGATGGGTGAGTGAATGGGTGGGGGTGATGGGTTGGGGGTGATGGGTGAGGGAATAGTGGGGGGTGATGGGTAATGGGTGAGTGAAGGGGTGTGTGGTGACGGGTAATGGGTGTTGGGAATGGGTGGGGGGTGATGGGTAATGGGTGAGTGAATGGGTGTGTGGTGATGGGTAATGGGTGATGAATGGGTGGGGGGTGATGGGTAATGGGTGAGTGAATGGGTGTGTGGTGATGGGTAATGGTGAGTGAATGGGGGGGGGTTGAGTGAAGGGGTGGGGGGTGATGGTAATGGGTGAGTGATGGGTGTGTGGTGATGGGTAATGGGTGAGTGAATGGGTGGGGGGTGATGGGTAATGGGTGAGTGAATGGGTGTGTGGTGATGGGTAATGGGTGAGTGAATGGGTGGGGGGTGATGGGTAATGGTGAGTGAATGGGTTGGGTGATGGGTAATGGGTGTGTGGTGATGGGTAATGGGTGAGTGAATGGGTGGGGGGTGATGGGTAATGGGTGAGTGAATGGGTGGAGGCGATGGGAAATGGGTGAGTGAATGGGCGGGGGGTGATGGGTAATGGGTGGGGGTGATGGGTAATGGGTGAGTGAATGGGTGTGTGGTGATGGGTAATGGGTGAGTGAATGTGTGGGGGTGATGAGTAATGGGTGAGTGAATGGTGGGGGGTGATGGGTAATGGGTGAGTGAATGGGTGTGTGGTGATGGGTAATGGGTGAGTGAATGGGTGTGTTGATGGGTATGGTGGTGAATGGGTGGGGGTGATGGTAATGGGTGGTGAATGGTGGGGTGATGGGTATGGGTGAGTGAATGGTGGGGGGTGATGGGTAATGGGTGAGTGAATGGGTGGGGGGAATACATACATTTCTACATCCATGATTTCAGGAAAGTTAGAAGGGGCTATCTGGAGAGTCCATGTTTGGTGGGCCGAAGGCCCACCAAACACAGGTGGTGGGCCGAAGGCCCACCAATAGCCCTCTGCAGGAGCTAGCCAAAAAGTCCGCCCGGAGGGCGGCTTTGCGGCTAGTGTTCCATAAAACCTAATCCCGTGTAAGTGAGGACAAACTTCAATGCATTCCTCTCGCATTGTTGATATACCTATCAGGAGGTCAGCAGGGAATGATAAATAATCCCTGTGAAATATGGAAACAGATATGTGTTTCAGGCACGAAAACCTCAAATTTTAAGTTAAGCCATACTTTACCAATGATTGGGAATTTCTTGCAATCTAAACCTGTCAGTCTGATTGACGGAGGTTCTAAGAAGAGGACAGACTTCGTTTCTTTACGTAATGCATTCAGCGTATCTATGTCCATAATATTTGTGCCTGCACTTGTGTCCATAAAAGCAGTTAATTGCTTGTCCATGTGTATGACAGGCACAGTGAGAACTTCGTACAAAGTAGATGTACCTATAAATACCTCGGGTAAGTTATCATCGTTGGCAGTAATGTCACTACGAAGGTACCCTGTAAATGTTTGTTCAGTAGTATGAGCTGTAATGAGAGGCTTAACCTTGTCTGGCATGGGTAAAGGAAAAAATTGCCTTTCTTTGGTAGCTTCTGGTGAAGGCTGCGTGATTTTCTCATTGTGTGAGTTTGCATGAGGGACGTGTGTTACGTAGGGGCGTTGCGTACGGCGCCCATACTTTCTTCCGGCGGCGGGAGGGTATAAGTGTTGTTGCCTGTGTTGCAAATAACGGCACTCGTCAGAGTTATGACTCCAGGAATTGTGATATACACAGTATTGTTTCTTGTAAATTACGTATCTATTGTAGTCTATTGATCTACAATGTGACAGAGTATGTCCTGTAACTTTACAAAATACACAAAAAAACTAGTACGTGCGTAATTGTAGTTATCATGACGTTGATAACTCCGCTTCACCTGATACGGTGGACTTGTATAATGCTTATGTTGCATATAGCGGGAAGAATATCTACTAATACCGTGTGTCGTATGTAAAAAGTTGTGGGTATAATGTGGTCTAGAACTTCGCCTATAGTATGAGGGATAGATAGCTGTTTGCCTAGCACAATGATGTAAGTGCGCTGACGGAGTCTGTACAGATGTACTCATCGTAGCCATTGTAATTGTAAATCGAAATGTAGGTTAAAACAGCACTATAATACTTCTAACGTTGAAATTGCCCGTAAATGTGTTGTATATGTTAACATCACTGTATTAACACTAAATGTACCTGCTCACCTAAAACTGTAAAATAGTACTTAGGTGTCAGCTACTAGCATTGGTGTATGATTAGGTGAGGTCCAGGTGAGTAAAGGATGATCAACACACAGGTAGTTGGGTGCCTGGATGACGGATGTTAAGTGGCTGGATACACACAATCTGTTAAAGAGGACATATAAGAAACAAATAAGAAGATATAAATACACAAATAAGAAATATGGATAAAATACACAGGCAGGTGTGGTGCTGCGTCGCACGCTCAAGTCCATAGTGTGGGACGGGTGGAGGCTATAGTGAGCTTCAAGGGCGGTGAGCGGCAGGGAGGGGTGCTGCAGGGTTGGGGGCTCAGTAAGCGTTATGCGCTCGGAAGACAGAGGGTGTTAGGGGCGGGGGGTGATGTTGCTCTGTGGCTGGAGGGTAGAGAGGGATGGTGGTGTTTGTCGAGTTGGGGGGGGATGGAGCTTGTGCTGCTTTGTTGCTTGAGGGTACTTAGGGGGTGGTAGGGGCTTTTTGTTGTGTTGCGTTGGGCCATGATGAGAAGATCTGTGTTGCGTATCCGGGGCGGATGATACGTAGAGATGGTTAGCTGAGATGTCGTTGCCTGGCAGTGGGGGTTGGGTGGCAGTGTTGATGCGGCGACCTCGTGACCCGCGGAATCTGCTGAGTTGCTTGAAGAGTGTCTGCCTCACTCTTCCTTGTAGAATGAATGTTGCTGTATGGCTTGCTTGTAGACCTGTATATATTGTAGGTGTTGGCTGGCTTGTGTTTCGTAGGTTACGGCTTGGTTGAAGATGGTTATGGTTGTGGTTGTCAACTGGCTGGTTGTGTTTGTACGTTGCTTGAGCGATATGCGTGGGTATCGTAACACCACTTCTGGTGTTATAAGACGGTAATAGTTCAGTCACCCACTGCTGCACACCATTTATAAGTCAGTATATTTGTAGAAACTTATTTGGGCTATTTTAAATATGTACGTCCAGTTTTGTACACCTTTTATTTATATGTCCAACTTTTTTTTTTTTTTTTTTTTTTTTTTTTACATCACAAGGAACTGGCCAAGGGCACAACAAAAATGGGTAACACAAAGCCCGCTTAGTTGCCGGTCCCTATAAACAAGACAGTAAGAGAATAAAATAAAACAGAGGGGTGAGCTAATTTAGTTCGGGAGGTGTCTTGTTACTCCTCTTTTGAAAAGATTTAAGTCATAGGAAAGTGGAAAAATAAAAACAGGGAGAAAGTTCCAGAGTTTACCAGTGAAAGGGATGAAAGAGTAAAGATACTGATTAACTCTTGCATTAGGAAGATGGACAGAATAGGGATGCGAATGAGTAGAAAGTCTGGTGCAGCGAGGCCGCGGGAAGGGGGGAGGCATGCAGTTAGCAAGTTCAGAAGAGCAGTGAGCATGAAAATAACGGTAGAAGAGAGCAAGAGAAGCAACATTGCGGCGGTGATTTAAAGATTGAAGACAGCCAGTCAGAGGAGAGGAGTTGATGAGACGAAAAGCTTTTGACTCAACCCTGTTTAGGAGAGCTGTATGAGTGGATCCTCCCCAAACATGTGAGACACACTCCATACATGGGCGGATAAGGTCCCTGTAGAGAGCAAGCAATTGGGAGGGAGAAAAAAAAGGACGCAGACGCCGCAGGACACCTAACTTCTTAGAAGCTGCTGTAGCAAGAGATGAGATGTGAGATTTCCAGTTCAGATATTTAGTAAAGGATAGTCCAAGAATGTTCATTGTAGAAGAAGGAGACAGTTGAGTGTCATTGAAGAAGAGGGCATAGTTATCTGGTAGGTTTTGTCGAGTACATAGGTGAAGAAATTGGGTTTTTGAGGCATTGAACAAAACAAGGTTTGCTTTGCCCCAATCAGAAATTATATAAAGATCAGAAGTTAGGCGCTCGGTGGCATCTCTCCGTGAATCACTTAGTTCCTGTTGAGTTGGACGTCTAATAAACGACGTTGAAAAATGCAGAGTAGAATCATCAGCGTACGAGTGGATAGTAGGGTACGCCGTAGGTCTAATGAAAAGTGCAATATAGATTATTTCGAATTTGGCAGGGTGTTTTCTTATGTAAAATTGAATTTTAAGGATGGTTTTACCACTTCAACATTTTGGTTTGAGCACTTCTTGCTATGCAAAAATGGACTTTTATAAAACGAAAATTCGGAAACGAAAGTTTTTTCGAAAACGTCTTTTTCAGGATGGCTTTTCCTTGTAAACCAAGTGGGTCGAAGCCCGCAACTAGACAGAGCTCTGGATCCAAGCTGGCCGCCTTTGTTGGCGGTGGACGAGAGTTTGCTGAGAGTGAGGTGCCTACGTATCGCGGCGTGATGAAGAGGGGTATCCTTCTCCAAGAACTCAGCGGCATCCGGGAGGATGTTGACAAGCGGGGGTACCCAGTGAGAGACATTGCGAAGGATCTGACCCCCATGGTGCTTGCCCAGTGAAAGAAATCAAACGCCCAGTTTGCACCTCCAGTGGTTGTTATTGACCGGTCCGTGACCAGAAGGATAGATAATTTTTGGAAGAAGGTTAGTGAAGTGGTGAGAGACAGAGCAACTAAAGCAGTAAAGGAATTCGTGGAGAAGAATATGGACAGGCTGTTTGACATAACGGCCTGCCCTCACACGATCTTCCTCTGCAAGGACCAGGAATCCCACTGCTCCAACCTCCAGCTGTGAAACGCGAGAGCAGACGTGCAGTGTGACTGCCCCCTGGCCAGCAAAGTCCCTACTTTAGACCTGGAGTGGCTGTACTACCAGAGGATCAAAGTTGGGGAGGAGAGTGCAATGATGATGACAGGGGAAGACAAGAATGAGACGCATAAACAAGTGAAAGTAGCAAAGAGAAAGCAGTTGGAAGAGGAGGCTAAGCTGAAGAAGCAGAAGCAGAAAGATGAAAAGGTCAGACGTCTTGAGCTGCAGGAGCAGATGTTCCTGGGCCGGGCTGAAGATCACCAGCATTCTGAGGATAGGACGGAGGAGTCGTTCACTCTGCCACTCAGAGGAAAGAGGCAGGAGCAACAGGAGGCTGCCATACTGGTAGACCGACTGCTCAGGGAGAGGCTGGGGTCCCTGGCACCCCTTGTGATGCAGTACTTGGACAGGCCAGCTGCAAGAAGAAACGCAATGCCAGTCCGGAATTTGGCGCTGGCAAGCATCCGGTTCGACGTTCCGCCCACTGCTGCTGCTGCCTTGGCTTCTGGATTCCTCCAGGACCTTATCGCTGACGGCCACCTCTCTCCAGACATGTCGTACCTGGTCTGCGATCCTAACAAGCTGAGGAGGGCCAGGCAGGATGCCATGGCATCGGCCAGGGTCCTTGACTAGGGGAAGCACCAGGGTACCAAAATAGTTGGTTTGGGTTACTATGGGAGGAAGGACAAGACCAGGGCGATGGTGTCCGACAGCTATGGGAAACTGCACCCAAGGTTGATCAGGGAGGAGCATGTGTCAGTGTCAGAGGAGCCATCTGGAAGGTACCTTTGGCACTTTGTACCAGAGGACCCGGTGCCATCTGAGAAGCCTGGGTTTCTAGGTGTCTCAGGCTCTCTATGATCTGCTGGTGACATACGACTCCACCGACTCACTGATCGTACTGCAAGGTGACTCAACTAGGGCCAACACGGGGTGGAAGGGTAGTACTCACGCCCATTTGGAGAAGATGCTGGGACGCAAGCTCTTCTGGAGTATATGCGTGTTGCACACAAACGAGTTGCCCCTGCGCCACCTTATCACCAGCATCGACGGGCCTACCTCATCTGACACTGGCTTCACGGGTCCAGTGTGCAGTGTGCTGTCCAGCGTGAATGAGATGCAGTACAACGCAGAGTTCAGAGGAGTGCCGGGCGGTGAAGATCTCACGGAGATACCGGAGTATATCCTGGTCAACATGTCCACTGACCAGCAGGTCTCCTACCAGCTGGTCCAGGCTGTGAAGTGGGGCGTTCTCCCATCCGAGCTGCAGGAGATCAAGTGTGGCAAGGTGTCCCACTCCAGATGGCTCACCAAAGCCCAGTCGCTCGTGTACATGTGGACCAGAAAGCATTGACTGACTGGCAAAGAACTGAACACCCTGGAAATCCTAGTAAAGTACTGCCTGCAGGTGTACTTCAAACTCTACTACGACATAAAGGTTCACCACAAACTAGAGGACGGCACCAAGCACATCCTCACGCAGCTCAGAGTGATGAGGTCGCAGCCCAAGAAGGTCCGAACAGCTGTGACCTTCTACGTGCGGACAGGAGCATGATTCGCACACTCAGAATGTGTCCTCCTCTCGCTGATGGCGAGTCAGAGTGAGGACAACCGCAGGTTCGCCGTGACCCAGATTTTGAAGCTGAGGGCTGGCGAGGAGTATGGGGACACCAGTGTAAGACCTCGCATCACACCCAAGCTGAACTTGTCAGCCACCAGCTTGCAGACACTGATCAGCTGGCAGCCTGGCCAGGTGCACGAGCCGGCATTCACCTGTTCACTGTCCGGGGATCAGATCCAGGAGATCCTGGTCAAGCCGTACGAGGTTCCGGAGTTCTCTATCCACACTCAGAGCACCGAAAGAGTCGTGAAGCAGGTGACAGAGGCTGCGGCAGCAGTGGTGGGGCAGCAGGCCAGCGACGGGTTCATCCGGGCTCGGGCCCACCACCGGGAGACCATGCCATGCTTCAGGTCTAAGAAGGACATGATGGACACGTTCTAGGCCAACGTAGAGGCTGTGACACTGTGATGTAGTGCCTGATGAACCAACTGATCAGAAAGAGCTAACCACGCTAGTCATTTGGAGCTCATATTGGTGCATGATGCAATAAACAGGACCAACCGGACACTGCGTACTCATTTAAGCATTATTCGATAAGGGTGCAATATAAAAGTGCGATTTTGCATAGTAAGAATTGCTCAAATGCAAAAATGAGTTTAGATAAAATCGTCTTAAAATTCCATTTTACATTGGAAATTGGCATGTCAAAGTTGGGAAAATTTTTTTTGTTATACGGCGTCCCCTAGTGGATAGGGCTTTGAGTTAGACTTAGAAGATCATTGATTAATAATAGAAAGAGAGTGGGTGATAGGAAAGAACCCTGGGGAACACCACTATTGATAGGTTTAGGAGAAGAAAAATGTCCGTCTACAGTTGCTGCAATAGAACGGTTTGAAAGGAAACTTAAGATGCAGGTACAGAGAGAAGGATAGAAACCGAATGAGGGTAGTTTGGAGATAAAAATTTTGTGCCAGACTCTATCAAAAGCTTTTGATATGCCAAGGGCAACAGCAAAAGTTTCACCGAAACCCCTAAAGGAGGATGACCAAGATTCAGTTAGGAAAGCTAGAAGATCACCAGCAGATCGCCCTTTACAGAAACCGTACTGACGATCAGATAGAAGATTGTGAGCAGATAGATGCTTAAGAACCTTTTTATTAGGTATAAATTTAAAAAAAATTGAAAGGCAGGAAGTCAAAGCTATAGGACGGTAGTTTGAAGAATTAGAACCGTCACCCTTCTTAGGAACAGGTTGAATGTGAGCAAACTTCCAGCAAGAAGGAAAGGTGGAAGTAGATAGACAAAGACGGAAAAGTTTGACAAGGCAAGGTGCAAGCACAGAAACAGAGTTTTTGAGAACAATAGGAGGGACTCCGTCAGGACCGTAAGCCTTCCGAGGATCTAGGCCAGAAAGGGCAAAGAAAACCTCTTTCCGAAGGATCTTAATGACAGGCATAACATAGTCAGAGGGTGGAGGAAAAGGCGGAACAAGCCCTTCATCAACCAGAGTGGATTTTTTAGCAAAGGTTTGAGCGAAAAGTTCAGCTTTAGAAGTAGCTGAGACAGCTGTGGAGCCATTTGGGTGAAGCATAGGAGGGAAAGATGAAGAAGAAAAATGGTTTGAGATGTTATTAGCTAGATACCAGAAGTCACGAGAGGAATTTGATTCAGAAAGATTTTGACATTTTCTATGAATGAAAGAGTTTTTGGTAAGTTGAAGTAAAGAATTGGCATGATTACGGGCAGAAATATAAAGGGCATGAGTTTCAGGAGATGGATGCTTACGGTACCGTTTGTGAGCTGCCTCTCTATCTCGGACAGCATGAGAACAAGCAGAGTTAAACCAAGGTTGACGGGCTTTAGAATTAGAGAAAGTGTGTGGAATGTACGCCTCCATGCCAGAGACTATGACCTCAGTTATGCGCTCTGCACAAAGAGATGGGTCTTTGACATGGAAGCAGTAATCATTCCATGGAAAATCAGAGTAGCACTGCCTTAGGTCTTCCCACTTTGCTGAGTTGAAGTGCCAGAAGCACCTCCACTTAGGTGGGTCCGAGACGGTACCGGAGCGAAAGGACAGGTTACAGAAATAAGATTGTGATCGGAGGAACCCAACGGAGAGAATAATTTCACAGAGTAAGCAGAAGGGTTAGTAGTTAAGAAAAGAACAAGAATGTTGGGCGAGTCTCCAAGGCGGTCAGGAATACGGGTAGGGTGCTGCACCAGCTGCTCTAGGTCTTGGAGGATAGAAAAGTTATAGGCTTGTTCACCAGGTTGGTCAGTGAAAGAAGATGATAGCCAAAGCTGGTGGTGAACATTGAAGTCCCCACGAATGGAAATTTCTGCTAAAGGAAAATTAGATGAGATGTGCTCCACTTTCGATGTTAAATAGTCGAAGAATTTTACATAGTCAGATGAGTTAGGTGAGAGATATAAGGCTCAGATAAATTTAGTAAGAGAGTAATTTAAATAAGAGAGTGATATTGAAGTCGAAGCCACATGGTAGAAAATTCGGAAGATTCAAGGCCGTGGGCACGAGAGCAGGTGATGTCATTGCGCACACATATACGCAGCAGCCAGCTTTGGATTGAAAATGAGAATAGAGACATTAAGAGGAGACAGAAAAAGGTCTGCTGACAGTGCTCACAGACAACTGAGTTTCGGTGAGGAAAATAAGATGAGGTTTAGAGGAGGAGAGATGATGTTCAACAGAAAGAAAGTTAGATCTAAGGCCGTGAATGTTGCAAAAGTTTAAGGAGAGAAGGCTAGAAAAAGTATCAAGACACCTCGAGTCGTCATCTTGAAGTCTGTCCGAAATGGGGATATTTCTGGTCCCCTCCCCAGTTAGGGACTCCGAGGCAGGGATACGTAGCAAAATAGTGTAAGGAGAGGCATATAGGTAATGTAGTGAAGAATTGTTTGAGTGCAGGCTGCAGATACTCCTTGTATCTGAGAACTAGGGATTGAAAGAGAGGACACGGGAGATTCAATGTAATCTGCAGCACCTCAACTCCCATAAGTACTCCGGATATTGTCTCATGCGGCATGTGCTGACTGCTACCTATTCTGACTGCTACTCTAACTAAACGTAGATATTAGACACTAGAAGTTTATGTGTGAACACAGCAGGAGTGACACGGAGCTCGTGTACTGGCGGTGTAGTAGTGTGCCCGAGGCTTTCCCAGCTTCTCCCGTCTACCGTAACTTACCTCCCTCTGGCACAGTGTCATGAACCATTTATGCTGATAGCTATACATTGCCCTTGACTACTTGGCTGAGCTAAGAGAGCAAGCTGTCACTGGTTCTCACATGACCAAGCAGGAAAGGTTCAATAATTATATTACAACATAATTATGTGTGAATACAGCTAGGGATGATATGACTGATGTATAGATGATATTAGTATATGATAGTATATCATCATATATATACGTTAGTATACTTATATATATAAAATATCAATTATAATATATATATAATATATTATAATATATAATATTGATATATATATATTATATATATAATGATATATATCATAGTATTATATGAATAAGCATATATAGTATACATATATATATATATATAATTAATATAATATATATATATATATTAATATATATATATATATATATATATATATATATATATATATATATATATATATATATATATATATATATATATATATATATATATATATATATATATATATAATATATATATATATATATATATATATATATATATATATATATATATATATATATATAAATATATATATATATATATATATATATATATATATATATATACATATATATATATGTATATATATATATATATGTTTATAATGTTCTTAAAAAATACACTGGTTCTTTTGATGTTAAGTACATGAAAATATCCTGTATGGAATTTGTACTACTTGTTACACTTGTGTGATAATAGTTGTAATGCAATAGTAATAGTTTGCAAGGTATTATATATTTTGGGAAGTGAAACTGACTGAATTTCACGGGCCCTATAAAATATGCCCTCAAATGAGGCACATAATATTACTGGGAAAACAAAGGGGAAAAAAAAACGTACACTAACTAAGGCTAAATAATTAAAAAAAAACTCAAATTTCCCCAAAAAGCTTAATTCCTATCGCAAAAAAAAGGTAAAATCTGAGCTAATCACAGAACCATTTTCACGAAGAATTAGGCGGGACCAAGATGGAAGTTGGGGGGGCCCCGCTCAAATTCCCAAGAAACATGAGGATATTTTACAAATTTTAAGTGGAAAAAATGGATTCTATTTAAACATAAAAAGAAATGACAGGGCCGAGTAATTATTTTACGTATATTTCCCATACTGCGTGGTGAATCCACAATTGCAAATATCCCCCGTTAATATTGTCAAGTGTAAGGTGTAGAAATTGTACTGTACCATAAACGTTAGCTAGCAAGCCAAGGGTCAGCGAAAGTAGCGGAAAATTACGTGAAAAAAGAAAAATAACATTTTAGTAATATATCGAAATTTTAAATCGTCAAGAAATCGTGAAAAAAATCTGTGCCCCGTAACGACGAAGGCTCGTTACTTAGGGTCTGCGTGTTTGCATTGTTGTGGCAACCCAAAGTTTGCCCCAAAAAAAATTTCAGAAATATAAAAATTCATCTATTGTAGGAAATATTTTGACACAGCGAGTGTAAAAAAATTTACTGGCAGAGAAAATTTAAAAAATTTACACATTTGAAAGAACTCCGAAACAGTTTTATGTTAACAGGTATTTGATGACACTCTTTTATTGAACTTGAAGAATCATTTCTAAAGAACATGATTAACCATTAAAGTATGGATTATGCATGAGACAGGAAACTGTCACTCAGGTGAATATTTTCTTTTTAGATTTGGTGTTCTCCACGGGAGTGATAAGTAAAATGTACACCAACATTTTAGTTTCCATGGGAGTGGAATAGGAAAAGCTTCCGATAGGAGGGATATGTTATCAGGGAAATGCACATGTAGCTGGTAAAGCATTTCGAGCTCTAAAATGATAAGGTGGACATATTTGGTATGACGTGGAATAATACATTAATCCTCATTATGGCAAATTTTACATGCAACAGCTGAAACCTTTAAATTGTAAAATAAAATATACTGGGCACATATTGATATGAAATTTACCATATCTGCCATGAAAGGAGACGGAAAATAAAAGTGTCTGATACATGCATGGAGTTCTCAAAGATTAGCAAAGATGTTGATGGTAAAGTTACATTGAACAGAGAACCATGTAAATTTATAGATAACTAGCCGCAAAGCCGCCCTCCGGGCGGACTTTTTGGCTAGCTCCTGCGGTGGGCTATTGGTGGTCTCCTGCTGGAGAGTCTGTGTTTGGTGGGCCTTAAACACAGACTCTCCAGATAGCCCCTTCTATCTTTCCTGAAATCATGGATGTAGAAATGTATGTATTAACGCCTTACCCATCACCACACACCCATTCACTCACCAATTACCCATCACCACAACCATACCACCCATTACAACTCACCACATTACACCCAATACACCCAACACCCCACCATTCACTCACCCATTACCCATCACCACACACCCATTCACTCACCCATTACCCATCACCCCCCACCCATTCACTCACCCATTACCCATCACCACACACCCATTCACTCACCCATTACCCATCATCTCCCACCCATTCACTCACCCATTACCCATCACCACACACCCATTCACTCAACCATTACCCATCACCCCCCACCTATTCCCTCACCCATCACCCATCACCACCAACCCATCAACCCTCACCCATTCACTCACCCATCACCCCACACCCATTACCCATCACCCCACCCATTCACTCACCCATTACCCATCACCCTACATCAAGATTTCTTCAATTCTCGCAACCCACTTTTTTTTCACAATTCTCGCTAATGGGCTGCTAAAAAAAAAAAAGTGATCGGATCATCTCATAAGTGGGCTTAAAACCTTCTCCTGCTCGACCCGGTTCCACAACTGTGCCATATGATGGGATTCCGCCACGGGGGGCGGAACCTATACCACACACACACACACACACACACACACAGACAGACAGACACACTTTCGCTTATATTATTATAGAGGTATACATTTCAAAATATGTTGATAGGGCCATGTGGTAGCAAAGGAAATGATGTATCAATCTTTACTGAGAAGAAGAATATTTCAGCTGTGAGTAATAAAATTATATTCGCCAATGGTGAACAATGTTAAGAGAGATAAGTTTATCTGTGATCAATCAATGTTTTCTGAGGTCTGTATTAAGACAAGTAGTCATTCGTAATATCTCTGCCAGTTTGAATTGTTAGTAAATAATAATAAATAGTTAGTTAGTAGTTGTACATAGGTAATACATGTGAGCATCATGTGTGTAAATAGTTCTGGAGTAACTGCTTATCATGCATATAGTACCTAGATTAGTATGTTAGTAAGCACACAATCCTATCATTATCTATAGTGATCGTGGTACAACAGTGTGCCGAGTGTATATGCAAACACCAGTATCCCGTTGCACATTTATTCATCCAAATCGCTTCGATCTGCAAGCATAAGGTAAGGACTAACAAGCAGCCGAGATCACCGAACATAACACGTAACAAGTAAAAATCACTAGTCAAAGATCCACAAATTAATAACTAGACCATTAACTTAAACAACACGTGCCTCTTGAACTCACAAATGACCAAAAACACCTAACTTAGTACACCAACTAAAATAACAAGTCCAACAAACAATAAGAATAATAGGCACAGAAAATGAACAAATATTCACAACACTAGCTCCTCTCTTTTGCACGAATACCTCGGCGGTTGGTAACAGCCAGTAATCCTTCGTCACTAAGGAACTCCATGAAGTTAGGAAGGGGCGTGGAGACACCCACAAGTCCTGTCTACACCCCCTTATGTCCGTTTCCACCAAACCCAGATGTTAGAGTGAACCACACTCTTCTCGACACCGGCCAGGTCAAGTGTTCCAATAATAGCCACGTCACTAGACACGACGAACGCGATGCGCCAAGCTCCTCGCAAACAAAGACGATTAATAATATCACCTAGTGATACAAACAGGAAGGACGTAAGGAATTCATTCATGTAGGGAATATATATCACGTATGCATTTAATACCTAAGGAATGCATTCAAGAAAAAATGTGTAGCTTTGTGCAACAATAAATGGGTTAGTATTTCATGCTAGTAAATACTTTTGCTTAATAAGTGCGTAGAATACCGTCCCCAAATTAATACTTCCTACCTATAATTCCTTTCCTACCTAAAATAAAAAAAATGCGGGTAAGAAAATAATGCAAAGCACTGTGGTGCAACTTTAACTTACATTAGTTTATAATGGAAGAGATATACATGGTCTCAATTTTTTCTGTCTCCTTAGGTTTCATCCCCCAAGAGTTACAATTAAAATGGAAACTTAACATTTTCTACTATGGTCAAGAAATATGTGCTAAACCAAAAAAAAAAATCGTAAAACCCCAAAGGGGAACGTATTTTAAAGGGTGTATATAACATTGGTTTAGTGTGTTTGTAAACATCCTTAAAAAGAAACAACACACAAAAAAATTCGAAAAATGGTATTGAAAAATAATCAGGGAACTGATAAAAAAATGAATTATTTAAAGGGTATGGAATGAATCCTACTGTTTCTCATGTGTGACCGCAATTTGTGACGGAAATCACTTGTACAGTGTGTGTACACCCTTTTAACTACAGGGTGCCCTTTTGTATCGTTTTGGGGTTTGGGTAAATCTTCATCTGTATCTAATCCTCTGCTATTTTAAAAAACCTGATAAATTTGGGACTGTTTTTTGCTGGTATTTATAATATGCTGTATAGTTTTTTTGTGCCCATGCTAAATGGCAATGCCCCTGTAAGGCCCTTCAATGTAAATCTAACTTGACGTTAATTGCTGTACCTGAAAGTATACTACATCTCTATGCATTGGCTTTTCGCTGTTTTGGTGCTTGGGTTTTTTAATAATGTCCTTTTGGTCAAATCAATAGCTAGTGACACGCTTTTTATTTTCTAAAATCAGCACTTTTACTGTTACTTAGTCAAAAATTATATATTGGCTTTGTACTCCCTCTAAAAGTGAAGGGTATCTTTTGTCTTCCCCAAATACAATAAATGTGTTTTCACGTAGACTTGTGTAAAAAAGGGTTTAAGTGTGGCAGACACTTGGGCATCCAATCATCCCAGTTGTACTTAAGGTTGAGCTAATGACTTCGGGAGTTGTTAATTTTCCATTCTGTCTTTCTACCATCCGTTTCTCTAGGGTGATACTAGTTTTTAAACATTTGTTTATTTTTGTGTAGGAAAATTTTTTTCAGTGAAATTTGACTGTTAAACTCGTACCATTGTATAAGCATGTGGATGGTGTATTAAATTTAAAGAAATTTTCACCCGTAGTGCTTTACAACTTTGAACCTTTTTTTGTTTTTTCAGGGTACCAAAACGAAACCTAAAAATTATCATGGCAAACAACAAGTAGGGAAAAACCCAGATTATGTTAGTTGGGTTTTAGCAGTCTTCCAATTGTCTCCCAAGGTCCTTTAGGGAGGAAAAGGGTACATGGGGCAGGTTTAAAAATAACCCTTTTTTTCACGAAATGATTGACATTTATCTATGTGTGAAAAAATATCACGGCGCATTAGGGCCAAAAGATTCAACGGCTTGGTGCAAACATCTTTTTTCCCGGGGTTTACCTGTAAGGCTAGATCAAAAAAAGGGGAAAAGAAATATTGGTATGTGTAAAAAAGGTACTTCAGTTGTGTTCCCTGGCATTTAGGTTCCTGTCCTGTCGTAAGATATGTATCTCGCCCCAAAAGTTGATTGTGCCGAAACTCAGGAATGGGACAGGTAATTTTGGCACTGTGTATCATCTCCTACTCCAAGTAGTAAATATGGGCGCACAAAAGGGAATCTTTTTCACTGTTCTTCCTAAATTTTGGGGAATAGCGATTTGGGTGCATTTTTGGGGTTGTTCAGGTGTTGCGTTACAAGTGCAAATTTCGTGAAAATGAATCAGCTACGAAATTGACCTTCCCTGGCAATACTAAAATTTTTTGGGGTGGAATCTGGGGATGTCGGGCCCAACGGCTTTTGCCAGACAATTCCTTTGTTGAATATTCCCTACAGGTCATGGTCTTTTTTTAACAAGAAGTTTTACCCAAAAATCACAGATTTGAAATGCTTTAAAACAAAAACGCCCCGCCAAGTTTTTTAAGGGGTGGTTGAATATTATGCCTGGGGGTTGAGATTTTTGCGGGCATAAGCTCTGCCCCCTTTTTTACTTCAAATCTCCTTTTGCTTGGAACAGCACCAAGGCCTACTATGATGCATCAGGGAAGAGTGAAACTGACGGATAATCTGGGTAAGAAAGGACTGAGGCACACCAACATCCCTTTAATTTAAAATACTTTCTTTGTGGAGCTTCCCTGAAAATCCACACCTTTCATTAAGGGAAAATGATAGTGGACTTGCAATTCGTGGTAACCCTATAATTTTCTGTAAAAAACCCCTGAGGGCCAAAAATTTCGTAGGGCTTTAACATTTTTGGTGTTTTTAAAATTTTCATTTCTCTACCTTTGACGGGTATGTAAACCATTGGGAAACCAAATTACCCAAAAAGAATGAGTTTTTTTTTATGCGGAACATTTTGTTAATTTAAACCCTTTAAAATTTGCATCTTTTTAAATTTAAAAGTACTCTGTCTAGTGTTTTTTAGGGGAGAGTTTTTTGTCTGGGGTACAAATAAAAAAGTCTCCCAGAAAACAAAAAATGTATCTCATATAATTCCGAGAAAAAAGTTTTGATTAGATACTGAAAAGCTATGGTGGCGCCTCTATTACCAAAAAATGCTTTTTGAAAGCGTAATGGCCTGAAGGGTACTGAACGCTGTGAGGTCCTTAGTATCATCTAAAAGGGGCCGCCAGTTCCGCTGCAAAAAGGGCCAGTGTTTTTAAAAACTTTCTTATTAGGGCCCTTTTTTGGGCATCAGAAATCCTCAATACAGGAAAGGATCCTGTAAATTCAAAATCATTTTTTGGGGCCCCATATCCCCGACCGGGCGCCAATCGCCGTTTTTTTTTAGGGATAAAAAATCATGGGAAAATTCCAAAACGGTGGGTGGTTTAATAACTCTCCCCTAACTTTTCTTAAAAAATGCCACCTAGTATAGACCTTTTGAGGGGGCCGGGGGAATATAGAGCAGGAATGTAATAGGTTTGTTTATGTAGCAAAAGGAAATTTATGTGTAATAAAGGTTTTTTCGTACCCAAAGAATCACCTGTTGGGAGTTTGTATCGATTTGCGTTGTACTTGTAAAATGCTTGCTTTTCTCTGGAAAATCCAATCCTCTAGGAAGGACTGAGTTCATCTTGTACACACTGTGCATGATCATGGTAGGTCTCCGAGAAAAATGGGAACTACGGGGAAAGTCGCAAACAACCTACGCCTGGTGGACTAGAATCTGCTAAGTACCCTTTCCCATGTCACTTTTGAGGCATGGTGACTTTTATCTATGTACATTTAGCTGCCCTGCTGTTAAAACTGCCCAAATTTTTTTTTTATGAAAATAGTCCCCCCCACGTACTGTTCCTCAAACATATAGCCTCGCATTCATATTCACCCGGCAAGTTTCAGAGATACCAAAAGAGATTCCCCACCGTTTGTGAAAATCTCCCACCCAACAGGCACGTTTTTCTCAGAAACTTGCGAAGGACAGAGAAAAATAGGGTAAAAAGGAATAAAGTGTCAGTGTTACTCATAAATCTATTCACTGTGAGCTGTCACCTCTTACTACGCCGGGGACGCTATTAAATAAATTCGTTAAATTCAGGAGCTTGCAAAATTGCATAACTAAACACAAACACTGTAAACCTGTAAGCAACAATAAACAGGGGGAAGGGTTCTTTACTTCGGGTATTATTTCCTTAAACCTAATCCCTTTAAGTGTGGACAAACTTCAATGCATTCCCTTGCATTGTTGATATCCTATCAGAGTTCGCAGGAATGATAATCCCCCATAAATTGGAAAAAATAGGTGTTGCAGACACAAGCCTAAATTTTTAAATTTAAACCCTACTTTACCAAAGACAGGGGAATTTCTTGCAATTAAACCTTCATCTGATTGACGAGGGTTTTAAGAAAAGGACAGACTTCGTTTTTTTTACGTAAAGCTTCAGCGTATCTATGCCATAAAAATTTTTCTCCTCACCTGTGTTTCATAAAACAGTTAATTTTCTTGCCTTGTGTTTTGATAGGCACAGTAAAACTCGTAAAAAAAGATGTACCTATAATACCTCAACTAAATTTATCATTATTTGCAGTAATGTCCTACGAAGGTTCCCCCTTTAAATTTTTTTTCAGATATGAGGGTAATGATAGGTTTAACCTTTTTTGGCATGGGTAAGGAAAAAAATTTCTTTACTTTGTTAACTCCTGGGGGAAACCCTGTATTATTTCTCATTTTTGCGTCTCCATGAGGGGATGTGTAATGTAGGGGCTTTTTGTATGGTCCGAAACCCCTCCCTCCGCCGGCGGAGGGAAATAAGTTTTTTTTGTCTGTTTCGCAAAAAATGGCCCTCGTCAAAGGTTTTTCTCCAGGAATTTTGATATACAAAATACTGTTTCTTGTAAAATTTCGTATATATTTTTAGTCTATTTATCTACTGTCACAGGTAGTCCTGGAACCTTACAAAATCACAAAAAACTAGTACAGCGTAATTGGTACCCATCTGACGTTGATAAAGCCGCTTCACCTGATACGGTGGACTTGGTATCTTATGTTGCATATAGCGGGACGAATATCTACTCCTACCGTGTGTCGTAGGGAAAAAGTTGTGGGAATAATGCGGTCCAGAACTTCTCTTATAGTATGAGGGATAGATAGCTGTTTGTTTAGCACAATGATGTAAGTGCGCTGACGGAGTCTGTACATATGTACACATCGTAGCCATTGTAATGTAAATGTAAATGTATGTTAAAACAGCACAATAATAGTTCTAACGTAGAAAATTTCCGGAACTGTATTGTGTATGTGAAAATCACTGTGTTAACACGAAATGTACCTGCGCACCTAAAACTGTAAAATATTACTTAGCTGTTAGCTACTAGCATTGGTGTATGATTAGGTGAGGTCAAGGTGAGTGACGGATGAACAACACACAGGTGGGTTGATGCCTGGATGACGGATGTACAGTGGCTGGTGATACACACAATCTGTTAAAGAGGACATATCAGAAAAAAATAATAACATATACATTATACAATTATACATACGCAAATAAGAAATATGAATTCA
>JACEEZ010004758.1:70000-72500 GCA_016584305.1 Chionoecetes opilio | reverse complement strand
CTGATAACGTGAGTCGTCAGCAAGTGTTATATTATTTTCTCGTCACTGAACAATTGTGACTTCATATATTTTTGCATGTGTTATTATTTTTCTTGTCACTTGGAAACGTGACTCAATGTCTCCTGTGCCTTGCGATATTCTGTGTGTGCTCTATATTTTGACTTTATTTGACTCATTTCTGGTTACATTTTTCATCTCAGCACAGTGATGCTATATTTTGGGCTATTTTTCTCATTCGAGTGTATTTTCTGTGATTATGTTTGGGCTGTAACTATTTTTATGTCATTTTCTTTACCTGCTTGTTCATTTTTAGTAGATTTTTGACCTGCGTGTCACTCCTTCCTAAACCTCTTGGGCTGAGTTTAGGATATTCGGTGTCCACACGTGTTCACCGCTCCCGCACCCCCTCCCCCGAGCCACACCTGCTGCCTGCTAGTCAGGTCAGCCGGCTTAACGCCTCGCCTCCCCTCTCACCCATCTTCACCCGCCCACCTCATCTCACTGGCGCGCCTGCTCACCGCCCATCTCATCCCTCCGCGCGTCCACGCCACCCATCTCTGCGCGCCCACTCGCCAGCGCGTCCACACACGCCCTCCTGTGGCTTGGCTGAGGTTAGGATATCGGCGATGTCTACAGTGGCATCGTGTCCGCCTTCCGCAGCCTGCTTCGTGGTTTACGCCTACGCCCGCCGCCCATTCCTCAACTCATCTCTCCTTCGTTGGCTTGTCAGTGTTTTCAGCTGGTTTGGTTATAGAAACTGCAGACTCTATTTCCTTACTGGTTGTTTCCCTGTATCGGTTACAGCGCATCTTGGACAATGGAGTAGATCCTCATTTTATGTCTGTGTTGAAAAGTTGATACATAATGTGTAAGTACGTTTCATTTTTGGTCATAATTTTCTACTTAGTATATACTTTGAAGACTTTTAGATCAGGTATCTTTGTCATAATTTTCACTTCTGAAATTGTATAATGATGTCACGACCATTTTTCTCTTACGTTCGCTAGCCATGGTGTTTCAGCTGGTATGGAGTGTAGAATAACGTGTATGGCTATCTCTTGCTTTGTTGTTCGCTTGTGTTCAGTTACAGCGCGTCCTCTGACAATAGAGTTAAACTGTTCTCATTTTTGTGATAATGTATACGGTTTCTCATGACCAATGATATAATGCTTGCGTACTTTGTCCACGGCTGGTAACGTGGTTAACTTAGTTATGTTTCAGCATATTTCAGTCTACGTCTTGCTTGTGCTTGAGTAGTTAATTAGTAGGTAATTCTTGATCAGGTTATTTTATGTCCATGTCTTGTCAGTGTGCTTGCTTGCGTGGTTAACGTATTTCTGGTGCAGCTTATTTCAGTCCCCTGCCTCCATGGCAGTGGTTAAGTGGTTAACTTAACATATATTCTACTTAGGTGTGAGTTATCTTCCCATTTTTTTTGTGATATTCATATATTCTACTTTAGTGTGATTTTATATTTCCATATTTGTGGGATTTTCTCATATTTTCTCATCTGGTACAGTTTATCTCATTATTTTGTGTGATTTTCTCATGTTATCTTGGTGTAGTATTTTCCATACTTGTATTTTTTGAGTGATTCATATACATATATTCTCCTTAGCGTCATTTTTGGTTTTTGGTTTATTTCAATCAATTTTTTGGTGTTGCCATTTAGCTTAATTTTAACCCCTTACGTTCCCTTATATATCTCCTATGTTATGTTCTTACCTTTATATTCCCTATAATACGTGAGGCCACGTATTCTTTCGACGGGGGGGGTAATGTCTGTACTGTAGGTGTACTCTCTCCAATTAGTCTCCAATTACTGTCTTAGCACCTTCTTTTGACCTACGCCGACTAGGCAGCTGTTTAGAGGAATTTTCCTACTTGTCACGCCCCCATTAGCCAGGTGTATTTTCTCCGCGCTCCTTGACCTGTCTATAAAGGTGGTTGACGCGTCTGCCCGGCAGACCCCACGCAACTCGACACTCACTCTTCACTCATAGGTCACGCATACTGCTTCGTCTCGTCGAGGGCGGCCACGTGTGCCGCCCACGCACAACATATTCCACTGTTCCTGTATTCCACTTCTGCTGAGAAATATATTCATCTTCTGTCTACAAGTTGGTAATTATTCCTCATACCCATGCACGCATATTTTAAGAGACACTCGGTAGACATACACAGACCTCAGAACACGTGTTGACCACACCACTCCTCTGAGCCTAGACCGCTCGTGCCACGGCTACCAAACCCGACGCTACCAACACGCCCACCACCAGCATCTCATCTCATGTTCCTGCCCTGCCTCTACTCGCTATATTCAAGTAATGTACCACGGTCATTGTATAAAAGCACTATGGATGAATGATAACAAATATTGATGTGGAGATGGGGCCATACGAGCGTTGCTCAGGCCCTGTAAAATACAACTAGATGAATACAACTAGATGAATACGCACGCACACATACCATCGCATGCAGGAGGGTGGAGAACAGGATG
>JACEEZ010004758.1:50000-67500 GCA_016584305.1 Chionoecetes opilio | reverse complement strand
AGGCGAAAATTAATAGGGCGTAGCACTTCCATGTCGCGAAAAGATTATACCCTCGCATCACGACAGTTTTCGGGTCGGCCGAGTACTGCGCTATGAAGCACGTTTTGGGACGAGTAATACCACATATTTCAATATAGACACCATATGTGCGGTTGAATTTACTCCTATTTAGTGTAATACATATCTACACAGCAAAAGGTTGCTGTAGGGACTAAAATTGGGCCAAAATCTTAATGACGTACTGGTACGTTACCCGCCTTCCTCGCCCACCCTACTATGGACGTATGAGTATGTCACCCGTCGTGTAAGGGTTAAACGTAAACAAACAAAAAAGTCCCAAATAAACAGAAACAGGCAGCTAGACAAACATCTAAAATAATATAAGCGAAAGTGTGTGTGTGTGTGTATCAGTGTGTCTGTGTGTGTGTCCGCGATAGGTGCCGCCCCCAGTGCCCCAATCCCATCATATGGCACAGTTTTGGAACCAGGTCGACCAGGGACACATTTTAAGCCCACTTATGGGATGATCCGGTCACTTTTTATTTAAAAAAAAAAATTGTATTCTATTAGCGAGAATTGTGAAAAAAAAGTGCGTTGCGAGAATTGAGGAAATCTTGATGTAGGGTGATGGGTAATGGGTGAGTGAATGGGTGGGGTGATGGGTAATGGGTGTGGGGTGATGGATGAGTGAATGGGTGGGGGGTGATGGGTTGGGGGTAATGGGTGATGGGTGAGGGAATAGGTGGAGGGTGATTGGTAATGGGTGAGTGAATGGGTGTGTGGTGATGGGTAATGGGTGAGTGAATGGGTGGAGGGTGATGGGTAATGGGTGAGTGAATGGGTGGGGGCTGATGGGTAATGGGTGAGTGAATGGGTTGGGGGTGATGTGAAATGGGTTGGCGTTAATACATACATTTCTAAATCCATTATCTCAGGAAAGTTAGAAGGGGCTATCTGGAGAGTCTGTGTTTGGTGGGCCTTCGGCCCACCAAAAGATGTCTTTCTGCCCAGCTAAAGGTCCGCCATTTCTGTTCTAATTTCAACCAAACCTTCAGGAAAGGTAAAGGTCATCCCTGAGATGATTTTAAACTATATTCAGCCAGGTATATTCAATTTCTTCATTAGTTGAAAGGAAAGTTTGGGTAATTAGGTAACACACACACACACACACACACACCACACACACCACACACACACACACACACACACACAACACACACACACATACGATGCCTTCCACTCTTGCTTGACATCGGTGCCTATTTTCGGCTGGGAGAGAAGACGCCACAACGCGAAGGTGACGGCGGGGACGGCGGCGACGCCTCCGGTGAAGGTGGCGGTGGCGGCGGCGACGCCTCCGGTGAAGGTGGCAGCGGCAGCAGCGGCAACACCTCTGGTGAAGGTGGCAGCGGCGGTGGCGAGGCCTCCGGTGAAAGTGGCGGCGGCGGCGACGCCTCTGGTGAAGGTGGCGGCGGTGGTGACGAGCCTCCGGTAAAGATGGCGGTGGTGGCGAGGCCTCTGGTGAAGGTGGTGGCGGCGGCAGGGCCTCCGGTGAAGGTGGTGGCGGCGGCGAGGCCTCTGGTGAAGGTGGTGGCGGCGGCGAGGCTTCCGGTGAAGGTGGCGGCAGCGGCGAGGCCTCCGGTGGAGGTGGTGGCGGCGGAGAGGCCTCCGGTGAAGGTGGCGGCGGCGGTAAGGCCTCTGGTGAAGGTGGCGGCGGCGGCGACGGCGGCGAGGCCTCCGGTGGAGGTGGTGGCGGCGGGTCACGTGAGATTGGAGTCGGCGGTGGTGACGGTGGTTCCAAGATTGGATGTTGGAGGTTGGAGTTGACAAGAGGTTGGAGTTATGAAGAATAAAACTTTGTGCATGGTCGGTAAGGGTGGAAATCCCTTCAGATATCCATTCACAGTAAACCATCAGTGCGTGCATCCCCCTTATTTGGCATTTCCTTATTAGGTCATGCTGATATAATGTAAAACATTGTTCATGTTGCTACTCTGCTGCGGGAGCGTGCGCTGTGAGGGCAAAGCTCTGACAGAGTGATGTTTCACCCAAGGAAGGCAATATATCGCTCTGAGGAACAGCGGCGTGCCACTTCTCTGCTCCCAATGAACAAACGAAGGGCTGCGTCCCTCTCCAGCGATGAGGACCTTGGTCCTCTCATCAAGAAACCCAGGCTATCGCTCCTATCTGAGGAGGATTCGGTCACCAAGCCAGGCGTGGTGACAAGGCAGCAGCTGAAACGGAAGATCGCCGCAGTGGATAATGAGGCGTCACCGCCACCCGTCAAGAAGACCAAGCACGCCTCGGTGGCGGGGGATGAAGTGTGCACAGGCAGGGACTCAGGCGTGCGCTAGGCTGACGCCATCAATGAAGGCACAGCGGCGGCCGGTGCACAGAGTCCCTCCAGGAAAAGACAGATGGCGTCGACCCACGGACAGTCTCCGGTGCCGACCAATAGGCCGCAGTGTGGAGGCGACCACGTGGAGGAGACAGCCGCCGTGTCCCTCCAGGGGCCTCGCGATTCACTTAAAATCAAGATACAGCCGTCGTCGCCGGCGACAAAGTCACCTGCAAAAACGCCGCCGTCGCCCCATCGCGACACTCCGCCGAAGACTGGCGTGAAGGGCCAAATAAGAATAGCAGGCAAGGTGTCCAAGGTGGAGCGGCGCGCCATGCTTCGTCTGGGTCACCAGGACATTCGCCTTCTGCACAAACGCGAGGTGGAGGCCATGAGTGCGTTGTAGTGCCATAGTCTGGGCGCCGGCAGCTACGGCTCGTGCTGTCTCGTGCGCGAGCCCGACACGCACCACCAACTCGTCGTGAAAACTTTCCATATAAAGAATGCGTTGAGGGTTTTGGAATCCGAGGCAATTAACCTGCAGGAGGCGAGCGTTCCCGGCGTGCAGCGCCTCTTCGGCGTGTGCGTCCAGACCAGACAGTTAGTCACGTTTTACGCCGGCAACACCACCGATCACTTTTTAGGCGCTGCTGCTTCGTTTGTAAACGTGATGCAAGTGTTCCTGCAGGTGTCGCGGACGCTGCAGCGACTGTTGGATCGCGGCTGTACCCACAACGATATCAAGGTGGACAACATTTGTGTTGCCATGAAAGAAGAAGGCCCCGTAGCGACGGTCATTGACCTGGGCCTGGCCGCGCGGCGGGGCCCCCCGAGCAACCTCCGCACAACAAGCGACACGGACCGCTACCCTTGGATCGCTCCGGAGCTGCTGCTGCACACCGCGCCCTTCAGCGAGGCCAGTGACGTGTACGCGCTGGCCCACATGCTGCAAGTGGCCCTACAGCTGCACCAGGGACGGCCCCGCAACCCCAGGCTGGCCATCCTGCTGGAGTGGATGCGCGGGGCTTGAAGCCGCGACCCCAGTGAGCGCCCTGGCCTGGGTGCGCTGATCGCGGCAGTGAGGGAGGTGGTGCAGTGGGCCAGCCAGACCCCGACTCTGAGCGTGGACGAGATGTGCGTCAAGGTGCTGTTTCCTGTAAAGCAGCGCTGGAGCACGGGAGAAAGTGACTCGCCTTGAAGAGACAAAGTATGTAAGGAATATGAAATATGGAAGGAAAATATGAACATGTGATACGTGGAAAGGAACGCACGCCATTAATCCTTTGGCTGCACCACAATGTTACCTGAAGGAGGAGGGCGCCAGGGAGCCTGCCTGACGCTTAGCGAGAATACTGATCCACGCATACAGGAACGCACGCCATTAATCCCTTGGCTGCAACCCAGCACAGTATGACTAAGCTATAGAGCTGGCCAATCCTGCTAACGTTAAAAGCGTTTGGTCAAAGTTTTATGTATAACTTTCTGGCTATCACTTATTTTTTTGGTTTGCTTCTTTTAATCAAACAAAAATATTACCACCTTGTGTACCTACCTAAGCCGGACTCTGCAGTGCTAAGTCCCACTAAAAGCAGGAATGGTTATGATTTTAAAGGATAATGGAAAGAAAGAAAGAAAGGATATGCAGCATGATTTGTCGCATAAATAACTCAATAATATTTTCACGGCTATTTCAGAACTTATTTTGTAGTATTTTTCAGCATATTTTATATTGGTATATACTGCATATTTTATATTGTTGTATTATATTCCACAAAACAATGAATTGAAAGTGGGATAACTTGTCGGTGTTGACAGCTTGTGGCAACTCAATTCACGCACCAATATGTCTTATTATTACTCCTGCTATATTGGTCTGTTTGAGTTTAATTTCCCGCTTTCTGTACATAAGAAGAACATAAGAAAATAAGGAAGCTACAAGAGGCCGCGAGGCCTACACGTGGTAGTTCCTGTCACCTAGCACTACCTATATCCACCTTTCATCCCTATCCATGAACCTATCCAGCTCCTCTTTAGAGCTCCCTAATGACTCCGCACTAACTACCTGTCTACTGAGACCATTCCATTCATTCACCACCCTATTTGTGAACCAGATTTTTCTCTATTTCCTTTCTAAATTTTCGCTTTTCCAGCTTGAATCCGTTACTTCTTGTTCTACCCTGGTTAAAAGCCGTAAGGCTATGCCGCCCCCCTGTATGCTTTATGTCTGTCTGTCTGTATCTAATTATGCCTGTATCAGCCTGTTTTTAGTCAGTAGGGAGTTTTTAGTCAATAGAGAGTTTAGTCAATAGGGAGTTTTAGTTAATGGGGTTTTAGTCAATAGGGAGTTGTTAGTCAATAGGGAGTTTTTAGTGAATGTGGAGTTTTTAGTTAAGTTAATAGGGAGTTTTAGTCAATAGGGAGTTTTTAGTCAATAAGAAGTTTTGAGTTAATTGTGAGTTTTTAGTCAATATTGAGTTTTTAGTTAATAGAGAGGTTTTAGTCAATAGGGTATTTTTTTGTCAATAGGGAGTTTTTAGTCAATATTGAGTTTTTAGTTAATAGGGAATGTTTAGTCAATAAGGAGTTTTGAGTTATTAGTGTGTTTTTAGTCAATAGGGAGATTTTAGTTAATAGAGAGTTTTAGTCAAAAGGGTCAATAGGGAGTTATAAGTCAATAGGGAGGTTTTAGTCAATATGGTGTTTGTAGTCAATTGGAAGTTTTTAGTCAATAGGGAGTTCTTAGTCAATAGGGAGTTTATAGTTAATAGGGAGTTTTTAGTTAATAGTGAGTTTTTAGTCAATAGGGAGTTTATAGTCAATAAGGAGTTTTGAGTTAATAGTGAGTTTTTAGTCAATAGGGATATTTTAGTTAATATGTAATTTTTAGTCAATAGGGATATTTTAGTTAATAGCGAGTTTCTAGTCAATAGGGATATTTTAGTTAATAGGGAGTGTTTAGTCAATAGGGTCAATGGGGAGTTATAAGCCAATAGGGAGTTTTTAGTCAATAGGGAGTTTTTAGTCAATATGAAGTATTTAGTCAATTTGAAGTTTTTAGTTAATAGGGAGAGAATCAAATAAAAACTTGCCAAAATTGTCAGGTCCCCCAATAAAATATATAGAAGAGACCCCCAATCAATTCCAGTAATCATAATTGTTACAATTATAAAAATTCTTACACTTAAAACATTCCCAAGCAGCATTCATTCGCTGAAGCAGTTCCTAATTAATCGTCATGGGTCATGACTTACTGTGAGTGTTAAGGCTCCCAGGGTTTACGCTTCCCTACCCACATTTGCTTCTCAATTATTGAATTTCTGGCTAGGAAGAGAATGCCATAGAGCGCTAATATGAGTGACTGACTGTAATCTTGCTTAAATTGCTTCTTACTGAATAGCTGAGTGCGCTAGCAGTTTAATGCATGTAATTTAACTGCCTCACCTTATACAAGTTATGACCTCCAAGGCTGGGATGGTAGGCCCTGGAGGCTCACTTGAGGGCTGTGATGGTTGGCCCTCGCCCGTGGTGGCGCAGGCAGGATTTGTATAGTGTCGCCTATAATTAGAGGTTCATGCCGCCCCCCTGTGTCCTCCGATGCACTCGCAGTCGAAGGTAAAGTTAATAGGCAGGGCATGTGTGGGTTCTTAGGCCACTCGACGGTGCATAAATATTTTAAGTGGATTTATGGGTCTCAATCTGGATCGAACTCGGGTCTTCGAGAACGCCACACGGTGACGCTAACCATTCTGCTACCGCCTCCCACAGCATGGCGGTTAGCTGTCAACTGTAATTTACTCTCATCAGCTGTCAATACAACAACATATCACCAGTGATAATTAGGCCCAATTTCTCAAATTATGGTATCAAGAAAATACATAAAATAAAATAAACCCAAAAGCACAATTTTACAAAGCAAATGTAATAACATAAATCTAGCAACATACGAACGGAGAAAATGGCTCTTTCAAGGGGAGACCCAGCGATACTTAATAGACCCTACACATACAACACTTTTATGAAAAGGACATATACAAATCCAACATAAGAAGTTAACGTATTTGCCGCATCATTTGTTGTTGTCGTCGTCATTGTGTTGTACGTAAACCCATGTCACGCAGCCTCACCGTCCCTCCACCCAGCGTCCCTCATGTATTGTGGCCCCGCCCCGTCTTGCAGTTATATTACAGACAGACAGACAGGGTGATTCCAAATAACACTCCACACACCCCTGACGCACTCCCTTTCATTACAGTTGGCATAAGGCAGGGGTCCCAATCCCGCGGCCCGCGGGCCACATGCGGCCCGCGAGGCCATTCCGTTCGGCCCGCCAGATAATTTACTTTTGGTCATCGGCGCGGCCCTCCATCATTCCAAACGTGTGTTGAAACATCTTTTTTCTCAAGAGCGTGTTTTAGGATAGGTTAAGTTATGGTTAGGTTAGGTTAGGTTAGGTTAATTGGTTAGTTCAGGCTAGGAGGTTAGGTTAAGTATATTTTTATAAGAGTTTAATCTTCTTATCTTAGTCATCTTTTCTCTTTGCAGATGGCTTCCCCTTCTAAGAAACGAAAGTGCGAGGATGAAAAGCGTGTTTTCAACAGCGCGTGGGTGCGCTACTTCTTTGCCGAGCGAAAGGGAAAGCCCCTGTGCCTCCTGTGCCATGACACAGTGTCCGTGTGCAAAAAATACAATGTGAAGAGGCACTTCGAAACACTTCACGCCAAGTACGCAAAGATGTCCGAGGAGGTCAGAAAGGAGGTGTCTCGCCTGTCCTCACTTCTGGAGAAGCAGACAACGCTGTTCAAACAGGCCTTTTCAACGTCAGTCTGAGCAAGCAACACTCGTGCCAGCTACCGCGTTGCTCACCTGGTCGCCCGGAGCCTCAAGCCCTTCGCCGACGGAGAGTTCATCAAGGAGTGTATGATGGCCGCTGTGGAGGACGTCTGCCCGGAGAAGAAGGAGGTGTTCAGTCAGATCAGCCTCTCCGCCTCCACCATCACCCGCCGCGTCGGAGAGCTGGCCTCCAACGTTCGCTCTAGCCTGCGGGAACGTTTTTCAAGGTGTGCGCTACTTCTCACTGGCCTTGGACGAGTCCACAGATGTGTAGAACACTGCCCAGCTGGCGATCTTCTTCCGTGGAGTGACAGACAACCTAGATGTAATGGAGGAAATCTTGCAGCTCGTCCCGCTCAAGGGTACCACCACCGGTGCCGATGTCCTCTGTGCAGTGTTGAAGTGTGTGGACGAAATGGGATTGGACTTAGCCACGTTGACCGCAGTGACCACCGACGGTGCCCCAGCCATGGTTGACTCCACGAAGGGATTTGTTTCGCTCCTGACGAAGCACTCCCGCGACTTGGGCCATCAACAGGACATTGTGCGATTTCACTGCATTGTGCACCAAGAAGCACTGCGTGCCAAGTCTGCGACGCTGTCTGACGTCATGAGCGTCGTGGTGAAAGCAGTGAACTTTATGATGGCAAGAGGACTCAACCACCGCCAGTTCCGGGACCTGCTTGGCGGTGGTTGAGTCCTCTTGCCAACACAAAGTTCACTGCTTTCACCACGACGCTCATGACAGCGTCGCAGACTTGGCACACAGGGCTTCTTGGTGCACAATGCAGTGAAATCGCACAATGTCCTGTTGATGGCTCAAGTCGCGGGAGTGCTTCGTCAGGAGCGAAGCAAATCCCTTCGTGGAGCCAACCATGGCTGGGGCACCGTCGGTGGTCACTGCGGTCAATTTGGCTAAGTCCAATCCCATTTCGTCCATACACTTCAACACTGCACACGGCGGAGGATGCCAGGGCGGAGTATGGTGACCTGGCCTACTTCTGCGACGTGCGCTGGCTCAGCCGCGGCTCTATGCTAAAGCGTGTCTTCGACCCCAGAAAGCAGCTGTCTGAGTTCTTGTCCTCCAAGGGAGCTGAATTCCCGCAGTTTGAGGATGCCGCCTATAAGTCGGTATATTGTAGAGACTTAGTTGAGTGAGTTAAATATGTACGTCCAACTTGTACACATTTATTTAGAGACCAATAATGAACATAGAATATTTACAAACAATTATATAGTGATACCAAGCCAGGGAGTGTTTGATGAACGCTTGTGAGGAGCGTCTTGGTAGCGTGTCTTGGTACAGCCAGGAAGTGCCAGGGATGAGTTGTTGTAGCGAGTGTGTTCCGAGGCTTTCTCCTTCTTCTCCTCGTGATTCTGGCTTCTTATCACTTCTTGTTGATCCTATACTTTATGCTGACAGCTAGGCATTTGACCTGTGACATACTTTGATAGTGCAAGGTGTTCATGGGTCTCACGGTGAAACAGAGGAGGACAGATAAACGTATAATTATATATACATTACATAGATATATAATTATATGTTTATAATGTTTCTAAAAATACACTGATTCTTTTGATGTTAATTACATGCACATATCCTGTATGGAAGTTATAATACGTGTGACCCTTGTTTGATAATTAGGTGTAATTCACTAGTAATAGTTATGCAAGTTAATATATATGTTAGGAGTAATAACTGGCTGACATTGCTCGGGCCGCTATAATATTTGTCCTCAAATTAGGCACATAAGAATTAGCTAGGGAATAACAAATGGTACACCTAGCTAAAGGCTAATATATATATATATATATATATATATATATAATATATATATATATATATATATCTATATAAAAATATAAACTATAAACTTCTCAAAGCATAATTCCCATCGCTAAAAGCGAGTAAACTCTGAGCTAAATACACAGACAAATATGAAAAATAATAGATAACGTGTTGTTCAACATCAAAGAAAACTACATGGCCGAGAAAAATTATACATATACTGTCAGTACTAGCGTGGGAAATTCCACAATCTGTAAAAATCACTGGCAATAATTTCAAGTGTTAAGTGTTTCAAGTGTACGTGTACTGGAGATGGTAGCTAGCAAACTCAACTGTCAGCGAAAGTAGCTGTGAAAATTACATGGAAAAATTGAGAACATAACATTTCAAGTAATGAAATCGTAATCGTAAATTGTCAAGTAATCGTTAAAAAACCCTGAATGTGTCAAGTAATGACGAAGGCTCGTCTGACTGTAGAGCTGTTCCTGTGTGCATAGTATAACAATCTATGTACCTACTAGTAATAGTACTGTGTCAGTAAAAGAATGCAATGGACTGTAGAAATATAAGGAAAAATTGACAAGACCTCACCTGATACAATCTGTGTGGGTGTATCAGTGTATCAATGTGGGTAACTGTGGTGTAAGTAACCTAGTAATATGTTTATAAGTAATAGTCAAAATGGATAATTAACATAGGTAGAAACATCGCTGGATACACAATAATGTAATTGCATGTTGTGTGTAGGCAAAGCTAAGTTTGCCAAACATCCTTCATAAATTAAAATAATGCAAAGTTATGGTAGAATAACAATAGAATATAGAATAATAAAATGACATCAGCGAGTGTAAAACTGACTGGCAGAGAAACTGACTGAATTATTATTCGACATTGGCGAAGAATGTTATGAGAGATAAGGTTATCTGTGATTAATCAATATTTTCTGAGGTCTGTATTAAGACAAGTAGACATTCGTAGCTTCTCTGCGAGTTTGAATTTGTTAGTAAGTAATGATAAATGGTTAGTTGGTTGTACATAGGCAATACATGTGAGCAGAATGTAGTTCAAAGATATGTGTGATCGTACGTCACGTACATCATGCAGAAGTGTAAATTGTTATAGAGTAACTGCTTGTCATGCATTTAGTACCTAGTTTAATATGTTAGGAAGTACACAATCCTATCATTCAAATAGTGATCGGGGTACCACAGGAAGAACGCAAGTAAATCATTCCTGTAGTGAATGTAATTCATGTATAATAAGTTATGCATGCAGTTATGTTATCATGCAGTTAATACGTAAGGAATTCATTCAAGGAAAAATATGTAATTTATGCAACAAATAAGTGTGTTAGTATTTCATGCAAGTAATTATTGTATTGCAACAATAAGTGAGTTAGTATGTATGTTAATACATAATAATTTAATGCAAGTAATTAATGTATTTCAACATTAAGTGCGTAAAAATGTCTTTAACTGTGGAATGTAAGTAAATAATGTCACGCAATAATAAGTGCGTAATAATTCCTTTAATTGAGGAAAGTAAGTAAATAATGTCATCGTGAAATGATACGTGCGTAATAATTCCTTTAAATGTGGAATGTAAGTAAATAATGTGATCATGCAACAATACGTGCGAAATCATTTCTGGAGTTGTGGAATGTAAGCAAATAATTATATAATGCTATGCACTGTGGTGCAACTTTAACTCTAATATAATAGTATTCTAATGTGAAGAGTTATCTGTCATACATTAGTGTTTCTATCGTGCTAGAGTTACAAGGTAAAATGCAATTATATTCTTTTCTATAGTTGGTCAGAATAATATGTAGCTAAACCAAAAAATCGTAAAACATCAATGTAAAGTATTTTCAAGAGTGTAAATAACAATGGCTTGGTGTGTTGTGTAGACATTTTCTAAAAATAGAAAAACACACATTAAAATTCAGAATACATGGTAATTGTAAAATAATCAGGTGAACTGATATAAAATGTAATGATATGGAATGGTATGGAATGGTATGAACCTACTGTTTTTGCGTGTGTGATCGCAATTTGTGACGGTAATCAGTTGTAGCAGTGTGTGTTTCATCATTAACTACAGGTGTGTCCTGTGTATCAAAATTAGTGTTTGGTAAAGCATAACCTGTATCTAATCCTCTTGTTACTCGAAAAGTAACTCGCAGTAAGACTACGCGTGACGTGTAGAAAGACGTCTGAAACTAGACAATCACGATTTGTCTCAGAATCGTGCGAAGGACAGAGAACAGTAGGGGATTACAGTAATCAGGTTCAGGAATCTCTAACACTGACAGTGATAGTGAGTGACAGTGCCGCTCGGGCACGCTAGTTAATGCATTTATGGCAATCTCTGGAGTTTGCACTGGTGCAGTAGTAAATGTGAGCTCATAAAGTAGTAAAGTAGTAGTAAAGGTGCACTCGTAAGAGTTATGTCTCCAGGAATTGTGATATATGCATAACTGTTGAAGAAAAAAAAAAAGTGTGGGAATACCGTGGTCTAAAATTTCGCCTTGTGTAAAAAGAATAGTCATATGCTTGCTGAAAATTATGACTTAAGTGTCCTGACGGTGTCTGAACAGATTTATTTACCGTAGCCATTGTAATGGAAAAGGAAATTTAGGTTAAAACAGCACTATAATATTCATTATGACGTTGAAATTGTCTGTGTATGTGAAATCACTGTATTAACTCGAAATATACCTGCTCACCTAAAACTGTAAAACAATTACTAAGCTGGTAGCTACTCGTATTGGTGTATGATAGGTGAGGTCCAGGTGAGTGATGGATGAACACAGCGTGGATGAGTGCCAGGATGACGGATGTAGTACAGTCGCCGGAGATACACATTCTGTCAAAGAAGAAATCTAAGAAAGAAATATTAACATATACATACACATAAGAAATATGAATAAAATGCTCAGACATTTGTGTGGTGATACACGCGCTTAAGTCCGTAGCTGAGGAACGGCTGGTAGTGGTAGTAGTGACACTGTGTTAGCTAGGGTAGTGTCAAGTTAGCATTATTGTGAGGGCGGCCGGGTGATGGGCTGTGTCAGCGGAATGCTCGGCAGGCAGGCGGTGGTGTTGTCTGGTTGCTGTGTTGCTGTGCTGCTGGAGGGTATTTGCGTTGCGCCTCCTTGTGTTGCGTTGGCCATGACGAGATGATCTGTGTTCCTAGCGGAGTAGTTACGTTGTGCCATGACGAGATGATCTGTGTTGCTAGCGGAGGTGTTACGTTCTGCCATGACGAGATGCAGTGCTGTAGACGTGTAGTTGGAGTCAGGCCTATGTAGAACGCTATGTAGATATCTTGACCGTGGAGAGATGCGAGACGTTTCTGTCTGTGGCAGCGTGGTGTCGGGTGGCTGGCGATGATGCGGCGACCTCATGACTGAAAAAATGCGCTGAGTTCCTTGAGTGAGGCTGCCTCTCTCTCCCTCTGTAGTTGCTTGTAGTTGTTGATTGTAGTAGAAGTAATACTTGTAGTCGCTGGCTGGCTTGTGTTGCGTAGGTTACGGCTTGATAACGATGTTTGTGACTCGGCTTGGTTGTGGTTGTTTGAAGAAGATCGGCGTATAATCTTGATAATCTTGGTAGAACGTGGAGAAGCTGTAGAATGGCCGACGATTAGTACTCTCTTGTAGAGGTTTATTGTAGAACCTGCTTGTAGAATGCGTTGGGTGTCGTTAACACTGCTTAGCCACCATTTATATAAGTCGCGGTGTAGATATGATCACCGCATGGCCACCATTTATATAAGTGTCGGCGGACACTCACCACCGAGTGCCACCATTTATATATTTCGTTATATTACCACCGCGTATGGCCACCATTTATATAAGTCTGATAATTGTACAAACTTATCTGGTATGAGTTAAAATGGTACTTCCAGCTTTGTACACATTTATTTAGAGTCCAATAAGAATTGTAGAGATTACAACCAAGTACAATGAATGTCTTGAGCACAGCCAGGGAGTGCCGGACGGAGCAAGTGCGAGGTGCGTGTTGGTAGTGGTGATGTCCGAGGGCTTCTCCTTCTTCTCCTCGTGATTCTGGCTTCTTATCACTTCTTGTTGATCCTATACTTTATGCTGACAGCTAGGCATTTGTCCTGTGACATACTTTGAGAGTGCAAGGTGTTCATGGGTCTTACGGTGAAACAGAGGAGGAAAGATAAACGTATAATCATATATACATTACATAGATATATAGTTATATGTTTATAATGTTTCTGAAAATACACTGATTCTTTTGATGTTAATTACATGCACATATCCTGTATGGAAGTTATAATACGTGTGACCCTTGTTTGATAATTAGGTGTAATTAACTAGTAATAGTTATGCAAGTTAATATATATGTTAGGAGTGATAACTGACTGACACGCCTGGGTCGCCGATCTCGCTTTTCTCGCCGACCTGACCACTCACCTGAACAACCTGAACCTTCAGCTCCAAGGCAGATATATCCTCGTCCCGGATATGATGGCAAAGGTTCACGCCTTCGAGATGAAGCTCAAGCTATAGGAGTCTCAGCTGGAGAAGAAGGACTTCACCCACTTCTCGAAGTTGGCGTCAGTTAAGCCCACCGGCACAGATAAATACGTGGACGTCGTTGGGGACTTGAAGAAAGAGTTTGCCAGCCGTTTTGCTGATATACGCGGCTACACCCCAGAGCTGAAGCTGTTCAGTGCACCATTCGACGCAGACCCTGAGTGTGCCCCCGCTGACCTCCAGCTCGAGCTCATTGAGCTCCAGTGTACCGACAAGCTGCGCTCAAAGTTCAACGGATCCTCCTCCCTCACCTTCTGGCAGTCTCAATCTCGCACACATCAATTGCCGGCCCTGGTACATAACGCGATGAAAGTGTCGTCGATGTTTGGATCAACATACTTGTGCGTACAGCTGTTTAGCAAGATGAAACTGACAAAATCGAAGACCCGTGCACAGCTCACAGATGACCAATTGGACGACGTTCTCTTGCTGAGTGTTAGTTCCATTACCCCTGATTTTCATAAGCTTTGTGCTGAGAAATGTCATTAGGTGTCTCATTAATAAATTCTTTGAAATTTTTTGTTTTGTATATGTGGTTTTCAGAGGTTTTTATAGGTGCGGCCCTCGGGCCCTCTCAGACTTGTCGATGCGGCCTGCGGTACTCTGCGGGTTGGAGACCCCTGGCATAAGGTTATGATCTCCCTCACTCACTCACTCACTCACTCAATTATTGTACTGTTTGTTATGTAACCTTAATATATATATATATATATATATATATATATATATATATATATATATATATATATATATATATATATATATATATATATAATATATATATATATATATATATATATATATATATATATATATATATATATATATATTTTTCTCTCACTCTCTCTCTCTCTCTCTCTCTCTCTCTCTCTGATACTATTTTAATAATAACCAAATTTTTCTCACATCCATTAGCCTAAGATGTTATCCCCAAACAAACTCTTCCGCACTCTCCTATCTTAGTCTCTTGAATTACCTTTCTTCCTCGTTACTGTCCTACACTTGTTTCTTACTTTCTTACTTTCAGGGCCGCACAGGTGATATATTTAGGGCTATAAATTAAACCCTTTCCAAGCTTGCCTGGTAAATTTTATGCTAATCGAATATTCACAATTTTTGAGTTATCACTATCATTAGTATTATTATCAATATTATTATGATGCACAATAGTATCAAAACATTTATCACCATCAAAAGCACCGTATCACATACTCTCAATTGAAGATATATTCAATCACAACTTCTGACCAATTAAGACAAGGTACCCTATTAATTAACTTTCACGGATGACGAAAGAGCGAGGCCACGGTTTTCCTATTCCTTTCCAAATTAATGCATTCGCTGCGGCTTTTAACACCGGCCATTACAGCATAGCGCGAACCCCTTAATTATGCGGCTAAGGAACCACTAAGACCGTAATATGAAAGGTTGGGAGAGAGAGAGAGAGAGGAGAGAGAAGAGAGAGAGAAGAGAGAGAGAGAGAGAGAGAAGAGAGAGAGAGAGAGAGAGAGAGAGAGAGAGAGAGAGAGAGAGAGAGAGAGAGAGAGAGAGAGAGAGAGAGAGAGAGAGAGAGAGAGAGAGAGAGAGAGAGAGAGAGAGAGAGAGAGGAGAGAGAGAGAGAGAGAGAGAGAGAGAGAGAGAGAGAGAGAGAGAGAGAGAGAGAGAGAGAGAGAGAGAGAGAGAAAGAAGAGAGAGAGAGAGAGAGAGAGAGAGAGAGAGAGAGAGAGAGAGAGAGAGAGGAGAAGAGAGAGAGAGAGAGAGAGAGAGAGAGAGAGAGAGAGAGAGAGAGAGAGAGAGAGAGAGAGAAGAGAGAGAGAGAGAGAGAGAGAGAGAGAGAGAGAGAGAGAGAGAGAGAGAGAGAGAGAGAAGAGAGAGAGAGAGAGAGAGAGAGAGAGAGAGAGTTTGGTTTCGGGTGGAGACGTCAGCGTTAGACCTGCACTTACTGCTGGCTTCTGATCTGAGTGCAGCCCTAGACCAAGGCAAGGCCATTGCCGTCATGGTGCTGGACATCGAAGGCGCCTTTGACCATGGATATGGCATGAAGCTTTGGTCACAAAGCTCCGCGCCGCCGGCATAGACGGGGCACTCCTGCCTCTCCTCAGAGACTATCTGAAGGACAGACACCTGAGGGTGACTGTCAGTGGTCGGGAGTCCAAGGTGCAGCCCATCAGAGCAGGTGTGCCTTAGGGAAACTGCCTCGGCCCCCTGCTCTGGAACATCTACATTAATGACTTGCTGCACCTCATCCCAAGGGCGAAGGCTTTTGCGGATGACATCACCCTGACCCAGAGCGACAGCTCAGAGGAGGAAACTGCCACCACGTCCCAGCTCAACGACGCGCTAAGCCGCATCGTAGCCTGGGGCAGCATGTGGCAAGTGAAGTTTGCTTCCTACAAAACGCTGCTTCTCAACATCTCCAGGTCGGGTGCAGCTCTGCACTTTAAATTCAACGGGATCACACTGGCACCGCAGGACGAGATGGAGGTACTGGGGGCCACCTACGACCGTAGTTTGACCTTCAGAAATCACATCGAGCGGCTCGCTAGAGTGGCCTCAGGGAAGCTAGCATCTCTGAGGAGGATGTCGTGGCTTCACGACGGTAGGGAGCTAGAAATCTTCTACAAGGCTCATGTTCGCTCCTCCCTGGAGTACGCGTGCCTCGCGTGGGACGGCGCGGCCAATAAACACCTCGCCCTCCTGGCCAAGGTACAAGCCCGATCGGTGAGGATCATCGAAAAGAACAATGACAAACAGGAGCCACATCTCACCACCCTCCAACACCGACGTGACGTGGCGGGACACACTGTGGTGTTCAAGGTGCAGGTGAAGCGTGTGCTTCAGGCGTTGTGGCAGCCATACCGCCTGGCTCCGGTCACCACCCATGCTGTCGATCAGGCTCCTGGTGAGCAATTACAGCCCCGCTGCCGTACGTGGCACAACCAGCGCCAGTTCACAAACACATATATCAGTTGGTGGAACACACTGATATCTGATATCACAAACATAATTTAACGGAGTGAGTGTCCAGGAATTCAAAGTGATGATGAACAACTGGTTGCTGGGCAAAGCTGAGTGATAGTGATAAAGGGACTATTATAAGGACCAGAGTAAGACTTTAAGATAGGGAGCATGAAGAATGTAACCTTTAGTCTGTAAGATACTATACTCCAATGTAATGTTGAGTGTAACTTATCTGTAAACTGTTAATTAGTATAAATAAATAAAAGAGAGAGAGAGAGAGAGAGAGAGAGAGAGAGAGAGAGAGAGAGAGAGAGAGAGAGAGAGAGAGAGAGAGAGAGAGAGAGAGAGAGAGACGAGAGAGAGAGAGAGAGAGAGAGAGAGAGAGAGAGAGAGAGCGAGCGAGCGAGGCGAGCGAGAGCGAGCGAGAGCGAGAGAGAGAGAGAGAGAGAGGAGAGAGAAGAGAGAGAGGAGAGAGAGAGAGAGAGAGAGAGAGAGTGGCTGGACACACACACACACACACACACTTCATCAGCAATCTGACCTCTGGCATCTCAGAAAACCACATGAGATTAGGTAAAAATAAATAAAGGAAGAAAGAGAGAGAGAGGGAGAAAGGGAGGGAGGGGTAGGGAGGGAAACTGGGAACGAGTGAAAGAGGAAGGGATAGAGGTGGGAATGGAAGGGAGGAGAGAGGAGTTGTAAGAAAGAGGGAAGAGAGATAAAAAAAAAAATGAATATGGAGGATACATAGGAAGTGAAGGGAGTGAAAAAAAATGGATTACGAAAAGATTTAAGGAATGGAGGAATGGAGGAAGGGTAGTAACTGAGGTTGGGAAGAAAAATTGGAAAAATTGACAGAGGGTTGGAGAAAGATGGAAGCTGAAATAGAGATTGTTAAATGAAGGGAAGAGAGAGAGAGAGAGAGAGAGAGAGAGAGAGAGAGAGAGAGAGAGAGAGAGGAGAGAGAGGAGAGAGAGAGAGAGAGAGAGAGAGAGAGAGAGAGAGAGAG
>JACEEZ010004758.1:37500-45000 GCA_016584305.1 Chionoecetes opilio | reverse complement strand
TATGGATATTTTCAAAGCTTGAATGAAAATTATTCAACCTAAATATTAAATATCCTACATTACCAATTATTACTCACTTAATTCCCTATCTAAGATGTCTCCCACATTGCTTATTTAACCTAAATAGTTAAAAGTAATTTATATGGTAAGAATATTCACTACCTATATATTTTATTTTAGTGTGGGTTTTGCATATTATACTACTATATAAAGTTAGGTAGGTTGTGTATGAATGCTAATACGGCTATAGTTAATTGTTATTGGTGGCGAGACATTCATTCTTAAAACCGATAAATTCTCACTCACTCTTGCTTTACCCCCTATAATCAACAAACAATATAAAACATATGGGGGCTGACCTACTTGATCTTATCTTATGTTTTGGTTTGATTAAACAAAATAATTTTATCCGGGTTTGATTAGCTTTTCTTTCTCCACTTACGTACTTTATTAATTATTCTTTTAGATGATGAGAACCCATTATCTACCGTTATTTTCTATTATTAAGTGAAAAAAAGGGTTAGTTTATGGTCCCCTAAAAGCCCATTCACACCTCCACGACAGGACTTGCTCCAGTCAATCCAGTCGGTGCCGACTGCAGCCGATTTTGCGGGGGCTGAAGCTCCAAAATTAGCATGGTTGGCTCGGATTTACCTGAGCCAACCATGTAACCCGTAACCTTACCATATCTAACCTAACCATACCTATACCTAACTTAACCATTACCTAAGTAAAAGAAAGAAAGTATTTTGCGACAGAAACGGTTAGCAAAATAATCCCCAAAAAACATAAAACCACCAAAAAAAATAGTTTCGTACACCAAAGTGAATTCGGTGTTCATCTGGAATAATACCGGAGGAACTTACCTAACTCTAATATACATTGAAATGAACTTAAGAAAGGTTCCCCCCTCCCCAAAAAAAAAAAAACCCAGCTGGTGTTACACAATAATCTATAATAATATAAGCGAAAGTGTGTCTGTGTGTGTGTGTGTGTGTGTGTGTGTCCGCTCCAGGTGCCGCCCCCTGTGGCGGAATCCCCTCATATGGCACATTTTTGGAACCGGCTCGAGCAGGGGAAGGTTTTAAGCCCATTTATGAGATGATCCGATCACTTTATTATTTTCATTTTTTTAGCAGCCTATTAGCGAAAATTGTGAAAAAATAGTAGGTTGCGAGAATTGAGGAAACCTTGATGTAGGGTGATGGGTAATGGATGAGGAATGGGTGGGGTGATGGGGAATGGGTGTGGGGGTGATGGGTGAGTGAATGGGTGGGGGGTGATGTGTGATGGGGGAGGGAATAGATGGGGGGTGATGGGTAATGGGTGAGTGAATGGGTGTGTGGTGATGGATAATGGTGAGTGAATGGGTGGGGGGGGGTGGGTAATGGGTGAGTGAATGGGTGAGGGGTGATGGGTAATGGGTGAAATGAATGGGTTGGGGTGATGTGAATAGGTTGGCGTTAATACATACATTTCTACATCCATGATTTCAGGAAAGCTAGAAGGGGCATCTGGAGAGTCTGTGTTTTTGGGGGGCCTTCGGCCCACCAAACACAGGTGGTGGGCCCACCAATAGCCCTCCGCAGGAGCTAGCCAAAAAGTCCGCCCGGCGGGCGGCTTTGCGGCTAGTATACCATAAACAAGAGTTACACATACCCTCAGTAATGTTGGTGTTTTTACTGAAGAAATTTTTAAATTTTTTAATCTATTCATAAAATCAGTATTTCCACTTGTAATAAATATTGGTAAATATGCAGTTTCAACCAAGACTCCCTATTGTACTCTCCTGACATAAATGTCAGACCCACTTTCCCCAGACCCCGGTAATAACGGAAGAGGACTTGGGCTTTCGTTTTCAGAGACACCGACAAATTTTTTACTGGCCTACAATAGGTGCTTTTTCTAAAGGAGTAGTTTTGTTTTCCGGAAAAACCCATATTTTAAAAAAAAAATAATTCATCACAGAATTTTATGGTCGCCGTTTCCATTAAAAACACTATCTCCATCAGATAAAGCACTAAAACCTTGGCCGTCAGTCAGGGTCTCGGATAACAGGGAAGTAATTGAATAGAACATACCAACCTAACCTTATGGGTTTAAATGAAACCTAACCAAACCCTTAACCACTAAGATACCTAACCTAACCTAACCTTATAGGTTTTAATGTAACTTAACCTAACCTTAACCTCTAAGTATACCTAACCTACATTATAGGTGAAAACCTAACCTAACCTTAACCTTGCATAAAATTCGGTGATAAATTATTTTTTATAATGGGTTCCGGAAAATAAAACTACGTATCTCCATTAGAAAAAGCACCTATTGTAGGCAGGAAAATTGGTCGGTGTCTCTGAAAAACGACCGCGAAGTTCTCGTCCATTAAACCCTACTCTTGCAAAAACATAAATGATCACAAATTAGTATTCACCATCAGAACTTACCTATTACTTTTTCTAATAGCTGTAACTAATCCTTTCCCCTCACACTTCTTACAAATCCCTTCAGTTCCCGCCTTTTTAAAAATATTTTATAGTGTCACAGGCTTCCCTTTCTCTGATCAGTGTCCATTCCTCGGCTGCCGTTTTATAACTCTCGCCGACGTGGTTAATCTAACCTAACCTGGACATTGGCACCTATCTTAACCTAATGATGAAGCTATTGCTGGTATTTCATCCCTGGATGCAGAAACACGGGTAAAACCTGTTAAATGTATATATTGGGTCCTGTAATATCAAGAATTGGAACACTCAACGACGGCGGCGGAAGTGTCCGATCGGCCCACAGTTCCAGGTACCCGGCTGCCTATCTTAAAAGAGTCTTGAAGGACGTAGTTAATCATGCAAACCTATGGATCTCTTTTAGTGGTACCTTTAGTTACTTGGTGAGGTAATTAACAGATTAACCAACAAACCCAAAAAACACTTACGGGAATACTGGGGGAGATGTACGTAGCGATGGGCAGGAGGGATAGACGTGGTGGGACCGTGGGTTTGTGACCCTGACCCATGACTCCTGACCTGAAATAGGGGGTTTAAAACATAAATCACAGGAGGTGAATTGTGATGCGGGTTTTAAAACAGGCGATATTGGAGACTTACGGGCGGTAACGCGCTGCACTTTCGGTGCTGTGGGTTGTTGTTTTATCATATTTTATATATTCTAGACATTGGACAGGATGTGTAATGACGATGCTTACTGCCTGACACATGTTGCCAGCCCCACCAGCCACCACACCTCAGGCCTGATCCATGTTGTCAGCCCCAACACACCACACACCACACCTGCCTGCCACATGTTGCCAGCCCCACCACATGTTTGTTGCCAGCCCCACCACACACGATCATATGAACTGTGGCAGTGTGGAACATCAAGACAGTGCTTAAAATGACGACACAATATCGCCGACAAGGACACAATCACAGGGTAACTTATAGTGTCCATTGCACGGCCTGTTGCACTTATTTCGGTTATTAGTATACATGTCCCTACTCTTGCAACAATATAAATGATCACAAATTAGTATTCACTATCAGAACTTACCTATATAAGTAGCTAGATGATGAAATCAGCTACAGGAGATGGTGTTCCTTCCCGCTAATATGTCTGGTAAACCTTCTGGTAAGCCGCTACTAGACACAAGGACCACTCGTAGGTTACGAGGATACTTGCAATATCGTAAGTGTTTGCTGAATAGGGTCGTGCCATGTGCAGGGAGGTACGAGGAAATTTACCAGAGTCTTACCTCGTAAATGATTTGCTGAATCCATCCCCAGGTCTCTTGCCACCGCCTGGAGGTTGCCACCCACTGCCTCCATCTTCACGACAGAACTTTTTGCCATCAGGGAAGGCATCAAATATGCCACCACCGTGCCCCCCTCCTGTGCTGTAACCATTTTCACTGACTCCCTCACAGCCCTCCAACTTCTCCGACGTCACCGCCCTATCACTCACCATGCCCTTTGTTTTCACATCCACCACCTCTTGCTTCACTTATCCTCCTCTGGCCATGTCATCCACCTTCAGTGGGTGCCCTCCCACATTGGTGTCAGGGGCAACACTGTGGCCGACAGGGCGGCAGCGGAGGCACACTCCCACCCCTCTCCCATAGACATGACCACAGACCAGACTGATTCACTGACTACCTTAAGACATCATGCAACCGACACTGGGACAATGAGCTGATTGACGCTTTACAGTACACTTCACTTGGACGTATACGACAAGACACACGACACCACTGGTGGACCCACTCTCCCAGCCGTGCCCTGGACACCGCAGTCACCAGACTAAGGATTGGCCAAACCCGCCTCAACGCCCACCTACACAAACTGGGCATGACTGATGACCCTCACTGCCCCTGGTGCTCCACATACCTGGACACACCTGAACACCTCCTCCTGCAATGTCCTCGCCACCACTCCCACCGCACGGCACTCTTCCAATCTCTATCCCCACTCCTCCTCCGCAGGCCAACTCTAGCTGACCTACTGGGTGGTTCTCCAGACCCCGGCTTGGTCTTCAAAATTCTCAAGCACACCAGGACCTTCCTACACAAGTCGGGCCAGCTGCACAGGATCAAACCTGCTAAAGGCGGCGTCACACTAGCACTTTTTCCGTCTAGTTTTTTTCAGCGACTTTCTACAAACTAACAATTTTCTGACTGCAAAGTCAGCAAGCCGTCACACACACAGAATCGTTCGCCTGCATCACCAGTCAGCTGTTCAACTGTAAACAAACATGGTTCTTTGTGGTTTGTGGTTTAACCACTTTGTGGTTAAGATTATGTTTCATTAAAACCTATAAGTTTAGGTTATGTTTCATTAAAACCTATAAGGTTAGGTTAGGTTTCATTAAAATATATAAGGTAAGGTTGGGTTTATTTTTTTTTTCTTTATTTTTTTTTTTTTTCTTTGCGCAAAATAAAACTATCTCCATTACAACACGCACCTATTGTAGGCCAAGAAAAAATAGTCTTTGTCTCTGAAAACGACCGCGAAACTCTCGTCCATTATTACCGACGGCTATAATTACGTGCCTTGTAATGCATTAAGTTGTAGTAGAACAACTTCTTTCATGACATCGTAAAAAAAAGTAAGCTGAAAGGCTTGTGGAGCCCGCCAACTTCTGCGGATTATGCACCCAAAAACATAATTACCGAAATAGGAACTGTAGGTACTTATTACTTCTATTGCCGTTTCTTTAGCTGTGCTTTCCTGTGTCTGTATGTTTGTTTTTTGTGCAATGAATTTTCTAAATTCAGATAAGTGAGGTTAAGTTTTGGTTAGGTTAGGAGGCATTCATGATTCTTAACACCACTGTGTGTCAGGGTGTGTCTGGTGAGTTCAGAATGGGGTATAAAACCTTTTCCCACACTCTAGGCATTCATGGTTCTTAACACCACTGTGTGTCAGGGTGTGTCTGGTGAGGTCACTCTTTGTAGTAAATCTTTTCCCACACTCTAAACATTCATAATTCTTAACACCACTGTGTGTCAGGGTGTGTGTGGTGAGGTGACCCATTGTAGCAAATCTTTTCCCACACTCTAAACATTCATAATTCTTAACACCACTGTGTGTCAGGGTGTGTATGGTGAGGTGACCCATTGTAGCAAATCTTTTCCCACACTCTAAACATTCATAATTCTTAACACCACTGTGTGTCAGGGTGTGTGAGGTGAGGTCACTCTTTGTAGTAAATCTTTTCCCACACTCTAAACATTCATAATTTTTAACACCACTGTGTGTCAGGGTGTGTGAGGTGAGGTCACTCTTTGTAGTAAATCTTTTCCCACACTCTAGGCATTCATGATTCTTAACACCACTGTGTGTCAGGGTGTGTTTGGTGAGCTGACTCTTTCTAGCAAATCTTGTCCCACACTCTAAACATTCATAATTCTTAACACCACTGTGTGTCAGGGTGTGTTTGGTGAGTTGACTCTTTGTAGTAAATCTTTTCAATCGAGTCATGCGAGAGACTGTTGGCTGTTATATAGAACCGGCTTTTAAATGTATCTACATGTACAATAGTCACTTGAATATTTATAATACTTCTAAACGTATTGAATTATAATTTGCAAAAACTTACTGATTTATATCGAATATCTTTAAAGTAATCACTATGGATTTTGATTTGACTAAGAAAGTTGACTTCAACTTTGCAGACACAGACGATCACGAGCGACTGCCTCAGACTTGACTGATGCAGACGGACTAACTAGTCAGAGCGAGAAAAAACTAGTCAGAGCGACGAAGTTCGACTAACTAGACGGAAAAAGTGCTAGTGTGACGCCGCCTTAACCCATCTGCATACTGCACCTTCGGGGCACTAGAGGCTGTGGCACCACAGCCTGCACGGTCCCTTCAAACTCCCCAACAACAACTTTTTAACTAACGCTTTAAAAAATAGGGAATCATATGAGTTAATCACTACGTGAATGATGTAGTTTAAAAACAGTAACAGATTCTAGTTTGGAGTAGCAGTAAAAAAGTCAGTTTTGTGTTTTTGTTAAGATAACGTAAAATTTTATTTTAAAGCACTGAGTCGGGCGTTTTTCTCCCCTAAGCACATGAAATACACGGTAGCAGAACGCACACAAACACAAAGAGTGTGTGAATAACTTGGGAAACACAGACAAACCCACACACTTCAAATACAAGGAAGAATATGACCGAGACAAAATAGTAACATAAACACAAGTCCAAAATTAAGATCTGAAAAAGATATTGGCCAGTTAATGCCTAAACGGTGCGGTCAATATTTGAACACAAACCTTATGTGTTAAAATTTGATAGTAGGACAAATAGGCTTAGAGGACGGTGGAGTTCGCACAAATGGAACGAAAAAACCCGTGTTAAAACATATAGCTGGAGGAAAATAAGAGAAGAGAGAAAGAGACAAAGAGAGGCAAGGAGCAGAGATGAGAACGAGATCGAGAAGTTCAGGGTTGGGTGGTCAGAGTTGGGAGCGGACAGAAGAGACGAAAGTTTTGAGAAAGACACTGAGAGATTAACGAGAGATAAAAGAGAGATAACGAGATAACAAGAGAGAGAGATAGCGAGAGATAACGAGATAACGAGATAACGAGAGAGAGAGATATAACTCAGCTAGCTGCTATGTGAAGGGATCATAATATATTATCAAGTTTAATATCGCGGGAACGCATGGGCTCCACCAGCCAAGTATGCCTCTTTTATGCTGTCTGACATCCTCTCCGACTCGTGCATGCGGAAAACCCTTCACGATAAGAGTAATAGGGCCCAAGGCGACCATTGTTTGTTATGAACTGAAAACTCTACCCAAGCTACCCACCTCTCAATGTGAGTAGAGAAAGTTCACGGATTCTGCTGAGTCACTACGCGCTTTGTCTCGGACCCAGGTTTTCGTGCGCAAATGGAAAGCCTGAACTCTTGGGTTCCGTGAACTGGTTCTTGAAATGTCGCAAATGGAAGAGGCCTTAGATGGCATTACTAACTATATAAAAAAAAAAAAAAAAAAAAA
>JACEEZ010004758.1:17500-32500 GCA_016584305.1 Chionoecetes opilio | reverse complement strand
ACGTAGGGTAATAAAAGGGAAAGAATTTACTTTTATTGTTGTTCATTTCGGAAATAAAAATAAAAAATTTCCCTTTTCTTTTATAAAGCATTTTATTTGTTAATCAAAATTTATGAAACTGTAAAAAGTGGTTTTTAAAATGTATTTACAAATGTTTAAATACAAGAAGTTTTAAGGTTTTTGTATTTAATTTGTATTTTAGTTTTTGGAAATTTTAGTGCCCGCTCTGTGACCACAAAAAAAATTGATTGAATTCGTGTCTAACACATTCAAAATTCAGACAATACTTTTGCTTTCTAGGCCTCGGTGCTCATCTCGGGCGTCAGGGAGTCATAAAGGAGGAGCAGAGATCAAAAAAAAATATAATAGTGTGAGTGATGATGAAATTACGGGGAAATTAAGGGATTTCCCAAACGTTCCTGTTTTTTGTCGGGTGCGAGGTAGTCTACGATGGGCGTCAGAGGTGAGGCGGGGGCGGCAGTCATAAAGGTGTGGGTGCCCAGAGCGGCCCATCACGTCGCCCCCGCCACCCGCACTGTGTACTGGTACCCCGACAGCGACGCAAGCTGCGAGCACCCCGCAAAAGGCCGGCATTTGCTGCCCCTGACACACAAAACAAGGAAAACCCACAGAAACTTTATGTAAATTTTAGAGCCCTATGAGTATAAAAAATTTGAAATGTTCATTGTCATACAATGTTCAAGTTTTTACAACAAAAAGATTCCCATGTGTTAAGGATGTGTAGCGAAAGGAGTAAAAAAATAATGCAGATTTTGTAAAGTGTATTTTCTGCAAAATTCTTTTTTTTGGTTTTCAGTAAAAGTGGTCATTTCCAAAATACTGTAAGGAAGACCAGTGAGGTCTCAACCCCATGTAGTTTCCCCTTTTTCTTATTTCTTTACTCACATGGGTTGCCAGGTAGGGCCCAGTGGGCCATGATTTTGGGGGGCAGGGGCCCCCCTTGCCTTCTCACTCACGTACAGCAGTCCAACAGAGGCGCCAGCAGCTCCCCCAGCACATCAGGGCGCCACACTGTACACTTGATGCATTTTTTAAAGCAAAAAAAGAACATAAGACAAAAGAAAAAAGGGAAAGCAAAGGGGCCCATGGGGATCACGTGGTAGTTCCGTTTTGGATTTAATTGCGAGAATTTTTGCAATAGGGAAAGTGATAAAAACAGCAATCTCGACTTTTTGCTGACTTGGAGTCGAGATGGGGGAATAAATTATATGACATGAAGGAAAAAAGGGGAAATTTTTTGGGGGAAGCCTCCAAGTTTGGGGGAAGGGGGAAAAAAAAGGAAAAGAAGAAAGAAGAAAGAAAGAAGGGAAAGGGATAGCAATGGGAGTGTGTTTGGAGGCTTGGGGAAGGAGGGATGGGAGATTATGGAAAGGGATGGCAGGAGTAATGTATGGACGGGAGTAAGTGTAAGTGATATTTTTTCTGTGCAGGCAGGTGGGCGGGTTTCCCTAAGGGTTTAAATACTCGCATCAAAGATATGTAACTAAATTTACCTATGTACTTTTCTGAGGCAACTAAATTTCATACCGTTAACCCCTACTTTTTTCCTGGTGCTCTCCTTCCCCCGTGAGGTTGCGTCTCGCCAGGTGGTGCCCCAAGGCCGAGCCGGCAATATTCCAGGATCCAGAAATTTTGTTTGACCCTCCTGCGGGGAAAAGAGAAAAAATTACATTAAAAAAGTTCCCTAGAAAAAATGAGAGAAAAAAAATTTCCCTTTTTTTTTCTTTGATAATTCAAAGATTGCCCTTTTACCCTTTAAAAAGCTAGAAACCTTTGGAACATCAGAAAAACTTGGTACTTTTTACAGTCATAAAAATAAAGAGTTTCTACAAAACAAAACACAAGGGAAAAGCAAAATAGTAATTTGGCACAAAGATCACAGTTGAGGGTTGTGGCAGTCATGACGGGGGGACACGGGAATTACTGATTTAACCCTTTAGCCCAGAAGAATTTCCATTGAATTTGGGCCTTTAGACGTTTTGATTAAAATAAAGCAATATTTTTAGATATGCCCCGTTAGTTCCTTGTCACTACTAAATTAGTATTTTAAGTAGTTTTCTTATTTAGGGCTGACAAGAAATTTTTATACAGCAAAGGAAAAAATTGGCGTGAAGGGGTTAAAAACATGACAAACTTTCGGGACCGTAGTTTTTTTGACACTTTTTCCCCTGTAAGGGCGGGCGCCATTGCAAAAATTCTTAAATGGCTAGGAGAACCAGTTGTGCCGGGGGGGGGTGTGAGTTTTCCCCCTCACCAGGGACAGCAGTGCCCCCCAGACCCCCCCAGTGAGCCCCGGAAGTGCGCTACACATGAACACCTGCAGCACACACACCTCCAGGGCAGGATTGCGGCACAGACAATAAGCCCCATGAACACCACACATTTAAAAAAACACAAAACCTTTTTTAAAAACTTTTATCACGGCATTTTTCACGGGGAAAATATTTGTGTTTTCTAGTCAGTACAGTCTGCATTTCACAGGGCTGTTTCTATATGTGCAAAACTACGCGCTTGAAAGGGCCCCCAAAAAACAACCAAGCTCCCATATTATTATTATTTTTAATCTAGTCTCTTACCTTTAAAATGCCCAAATGATGCTTTTACATATTTAAGGGGGCCCCCCGGCCCACCTTAGAGGCTAAAATTCCCCCCACCATATTTACAAAATAGCCCCAAAACGCTTTCGCATAAGGGCCCCCAAAAGGAAAAAGGCACTGGCACTTCCCCCTGCTAATGTAATAGTGCACCGTACCGCTTCCCCTGATAATAGTAAAACCTGCCCGTCATATTATCTATTTTTATCACGGGTATTACATGGGGAAAAAATATTTTTTTATCAAGCATATTACAGAGGCAATATATCTTTATCACAGGAAATTTTAATGAGGAAATATAGTTACTCTTCCCTCTACACGTGTGCACTTCCCGCGGGGACCCCTCCACAAGGGGGGCTGTTTGACCCCTGCCGAGGGGGCCCCCAGGGTGTGCAGCGGAGCAAGCACCGCACGAACATCTCCACCGGGGTTTTGCGCGCACCCCCTTTTCCCACAGCACCCCCCCCACGCCCTTGTTTGGTGTGAAAGCCTTTATAGAAAAAACTCACCAGAAAAAAATTTTTTGTCCACCAAAATTTTAATTTTGGTGTCAAAATGGAAATTTACCAAAACAGTTTTAGCCCATTAATGTGCAGTTTTTAAACCAAAGCATGACGGTTGTCTTTAGATCCGAACGTTTTGTTTACATCATAAGGAGTTTTTTTTAAAACCCCCACAACAGCTGGCAGAAAATTTAAAAAAAAACGGGATCTGGGGGGGCGAAACCCCCCCAATGATGATTAAAGGTTTGTAAGCAATGCCCTGTTAGGTTAGTTAACAGTAAAAAGCCAAAATCAACCCCCTTTTTACTTTAGGAGTATTTGAGACGGGAATGACCCAGTGAAAAGGATAGGGAGGAGATGATTGAAAAAGACAAAAAAAATGGATGCAAGCGTAATGAAGATCTGAGAAAAAACTGGAGTCATGAAAACCCGGATGTTAGGGGTGAGATAAAGGAGAGTATAAGGAAAAAAAAAAGAGAGTTGAACACAAGAGAATGGGTGAAGAAATGAATGAAAAAAAAATTTTTAAAAAATATAGAAAATGGAGAAAAAAAGAAGGGAGGCCAAGAAAAATAACAGTAAAGACCAAATTTAGAACTACGTTAAGTTAGGACAAACCCAAAATACAATAAATGACAGAAGGAGGTTTGGGGGGGAAGAAAAACATTGATTTGCGGGGGGCGGAAAAGGAGGACTTAAAAAATTTTTTGTTATGGTGCCCAGCCCCTACAGTAAAAGAAAAAAGAAAAATGGAGGCTACAACAACCTTTCCTAGAGGTCCAGGAGGAAGAGGGTATTGGGGGAGTTTTGTTTTTAAAAGGGGAATGTGAAGAAGCAAAAAAAACAATCAAAGTTTTGGGTGACCAGAGAAATAAGAAGAAAGAAAAGAAGAAAAATAATAAGATAGAATAAAAGAAGAAAACTAATTAAAGACCAACAGCAAGAAGAAACACTCGAGGAGTGCCGTTGAAAAAAGGCCCCCCCGCCCAAAAACTGAACGAACTACTTAAATCTTCCCCTTACCTTTCATTGGGGGGTGTGGCGGGAAACGGGGTTTTGGGTGGCGGAAAAAAAAGAAAAAAAAAAAAAGGCATTATCTTCCTCAACAAAAGTGGGCCCAATCTAGGGAAAATCTAAAAAAACTAAAAACCCAAACCCAAACCGGCGTTTAACCCCCTGCCTTTTCCTTTTAGTTACAAGTTAAAAAAAAAAACTGACTTTGAGAGGCAGTGTAAGAACAGGCCCCTATGTATGTACCGTTGGCTGCTATGTTCAGCGGATATGTCCCCTGGTGGGGCTTTTCCACCAAGGCTCTAGCACTGCGGCGTGTGGACCATCAGCGGTATTGGTTTGGTTAGGGTAGGTTAGGATACTTTGTGTTAAGGTTAAGGTTAGATTAGGTTAGGTTGGTAGGTTAGGGAACTTTTTGGAAGGTTAGGTTTTGGTTAGGATATTTGTGGTTAAGGTTTGGTAGGATACTTGTCGGGACATAAGCCCCGCAAAGGTAATATAACCAAAACAGCCCGGTAATATCAGCCCACGGTACATAGCAGTAGGAAGCCGGTAGTAAAAAAAATGATCGCACGCTGAAAACTTTGCAGATATGAAAAACAGTAAAATGTATAATGCTGTTTTAAATCTTCAGATAAGCTTAAATTTGGGGGGTAAATTTTCGAATGAACACCAACTCATTTGGTGGGGGAAATATTTTTTTTGGTGTTTTTTGTGTTTTTAAAGAAACCTGCAAATTTTTTTTTTTTTTTTTTGCTAAAATGCAAAAAAAAACGAAACAAACCCAGCTTAAAAGTTTTCCATACCAACCTACCTTTTCCCAACAAAAAAAAAAAAAAAAAAAAATATTACCCCCTAAAAAAAAAAAAAAAAAAAAAAAAATTTTACATAACGGTTAGCGATCCAAATTTAAAACAATAAAAACACCCCGAAAAAAATAGTTTCGTCCCCCAAAGGAGTTTTGGGGTTATCGGAAAAATACCCCAAAAGATTTTTGATCTGACGGATGCACCTAAAAACTTTTCCCTGAACATTCTTACCCAAGGACAAAGAACATGACTTACTTTTAAAATGTATAATACTGACCCCTCGATTCCCTAAACCGTTTGGGAAAAAACCTGAGAAAACACATTCACACACTCACTGTTCACAGCCCAGAAGCCCGGGTTCGACCCGGGCGGGCGGAAAAGTTGGGTTTCCTTAAAACCCCCAAACCCTGTCCCCCACAGTGAATGGGACCGGGGTTAGCCCGGGGGGTTGTAACCCCCCTCCCGGGGGTGCTGGCTTCCCCCAAACATAGCACTAGCAGAGAGCTTCTAGGGGGTTTTTAAAAGCTGTCTGGTTTTCAGCGGGTCCACTCATCGCGATACGACGAAATTTTTCAACCCCCAAACATAAAAAAATTAGTCAAAAAAACGTAGACAACTTACGGGGTCAGTAAGTTATGAGAAATGTTCTTGAAATTTTTTGTGAGGGCTGCGAGGATTTTTGGGGAACCTATGAGCCCTGGGGATGTTCATGAGCTATCACAGGCGTGGGAGTGACCTGGGTTCCCCAGGAAGGCACAGGTGGGCGGATGAGGGGTGTTGCCCGGGGGGGGTGGACGCCAGGGGCCCCCGCCCCGCAGGGGGGCAGTCAAAAGGGTGGCCCCTTTAGGGGGAGGAGTTGAGACTGTACACTACACGATGGGCGTGGAAGCGCGGACACTGCAGAAAAAAGTGGCAAAGTTTCCCGGAAAATTCCTGCGCTTGTTCATTTATTTCCTTTTAAAAACAGAAGTGATCTGAAAACCGCCATTTTTTACTCGATCGTGATGAATTTTGTTCCAACATTTTGGCCTGAATTGAAAATACCTTTTAAAACACCCAAATCTCGGGAGTATGTATGATTTCACAAAAAAAATAAAAAAACAATATCAATTGTCTTTTGTTCTTTAAAAGCCATATTCAATTTCGAATGGTTATTTACAAATTTTTTAAGGATACCCAAATTTTTGGCACCCCGAGCCCAGCCCATTTTTTTATGTAATAGGCAAATTCGTTTTGTTTCTTGTTTTTTTGTTTGTTTTGTTTAGAGGTAATGCCCAGGCCAGGACTACCCGCTGCATATTTGTGTTGGCCGAAGCCACCCACCCGGGGGGGGGGGGGGTTTCAAACTCCCCGGGTGGCACCCGGTTTCCCATTCACTGCTGGGGGGCGGGGTAGGGATTTTTTAAAAAACACCCAACATCTTTTGTCCGCCCGGGGACGAACCCGGGACTTCTTTGGTTTTAACCGAGCGTGTAACCTACACTACAGAGTTCCCCACCAATTTTAATTTTCCATACGCACCTTACCTTATACTTACTTGTACAAAAAATATAGTAATTTAAAATAATTTACTTATTTTTTTGTATGATTTAATTAAAAGTAATAAAAAAAATACTTATAAATGGGCAGCCCGTTTTATCCCCTGTTTAACCCCTACCACAGTCTATCCTGCTAAAATCTCCCCAAAAAATTAATGTTTATGAAAATTATTAGAATATTTCCTGGGGTAATTCGCAATCATTTTAGACAGTTACAATATTGTGGAATGGTGGTTTAAAAAAGTAACTATATGGGAAGCCCACTAGAGCCAGGTAAAACCCTTTAACATTTTTTTACTAAACCATGGTTATATTTGAATAAATTTCCTCAAGGTTTTTTTTCTCAGTCGATTGGACATTTTAAAGCAATTTTGTCATTTAATTTAAATTTAGTTATAAAAAAAATATTATAAAATGGGAGCCCCCGTTATCCCTGTTTAACCCATACAAAAAACATTTTATCTTTGCATAAAAATTCCCAAAAAATTTGCTTTGAAATTTTTTGAATATTTTTCCCCAGCATAATATCGCAAAATTCAAAAGTCACTGCATAGTTGGGAAAAGATGTAAAAATGAATTATATGGGAAGCCCAATTAGCCCGGTAAAAAACCCTTTAACATTCCCCTTTCTAACCAGGCTATATATTTTTAAAAATTTCCTCAAGGTTTTTTTTCAGTCGATTTGGGCGATTGCTATGCAATTTGTCATTAATTTAAATTTACGTTAAAAAAATCTTATAATTAGGGAGCCCCCGTAATCCCTGTTTAAACCCCTACAAACATCTCTGAGCAAAAAATCTCCCAAAAATTCATGTTTCACGAAATTTTTAAATTATTTCCTCAGGGAATCTCGCAATATTCAGACAGCTACGCCCTAGTTGTGGGGTGATGGTAAAAATGTATATTATATGGGAAGCCCACATAGAGCCCGGTAAAACCCCTGAAATTCCCTATAAACCATGGGATATATTTGAAAAATTATAATTGCCCCAAGGGTTTTTTTTTTCTCGTCGATTGGGCGATTTTCTAGCAATTTTGTCATTAATTAATTTACGTTCAAAAAAAAACTTTTAATTGGGGGCCCCTTAATCCCAGTTTAACCCTCAAACACAGTTTTCTCTTGCATAAAAATCTCCCCCAAAAATGCATGTTATCGAAATTTATTAAAATTATTTCCCCAGCGATAAATTTGAAACATTCAAAGTCACTGCATAGTTTTTGGAAAAATGGTAAAAAAGTATCATATGGGAAGCCCACATAGAGCCCCGGTAAAAACCATGTAAAATTCCTCTACTAAACCATGGCTATATATTGAATAATTGCCTCAAGGTTATTTTCTCAGTCGATTGGACGATTTGCTATGCAATTTTGTCACTTCGGAAAAATAGCCATTATTGTGGGCAACCCATATGGGTCCCATCTATAGCCCATGGATTTGCCCATCCTTTACCCATGCCCACCTAGCCCACCAATTACCATGAAAATCTCACATGGGTCCCATGTAAGTGTGCTGGCTGGGGTATAACATGATATACTGCGGGGTAATGCCTTCAGAACTTCCCCGGGTCTTGGGTGAACGAGGAGGCCTTGGCACCAGGGGCGGCATTTTGGAACACTACTAAGACCATCTTAGGGGACTAAGACCATCTTAGCGCTAGATGGACATTTTCGGAAGCAAAGTTCGCTCCGCCTAAGACAGTGCAGCGAGTGTAAACTAAGGCAGGGTTGGGGTCGTCTTAGCCCGCAATTTTCTCCGTCACCATAACAACAATGGTTATATTATTGGTTATATATTATATATTTTAGACTGTATATAGTATATTAGGCTGTATAATACACTATGTATATGTATATAGGTGTGGGCTATATATATACTATATATATATAGGGGTGGGCTGGGCGGAATAGACATGATTTGCGACAGAAACGGTTAGCAGATTAATTCTAAACATATCAAAACACACCAGAAAAAAAGTGTCGTTATTCACGATAATATCACATACTGGCTATGATATGTGTGTGGAGGATGAATAGGGGGAAGGAAGAGGAGGGAAAAGAAATAATAGAAGAAAAAAAAAAGGAGAGAGAGAGAGAGAGAGAGAGAGAGGAGAGAGAGAGGGAGAGAGAGAGAGAGAGAGAGAGAGAGAGAGGAGAGAGAGAGAGAGAGAGAGAGAAGAGAAGAGAAGAGAGAGAGAGAGAGAGAGAGAGAGAGAGACTCCCCGGCGTGTACACTGCACTGTGACTAGCAGAAATACATATCTGGCAACTCAAGGAGAAGGAAGAGGAGGGAAAAGAAATAATAGAAGAAAAAGAGAGGAGAGAGAGAGAAGAGAGAGAGAGAAGGAGAGAGAAAAGAAAGAGAGAGAGAGAGAGAGAAGAGAGAGAGGAGAGAGAAGGAGAGAGAGAGAGAGAGAGAGAGAGAGAGAGAGAGAGAGAGAGAGAGAAGAGAGAGAGAGAGAGAGAGAGAGAGAGAGAGGAGAGGAGAAGAGAGAGAGAGGGGAGGAAGGGGGGAAAGAGAGAGAGAGAGAGAGACACTCGGCGTGGTATACGTATTTCCCGCCAAATACAGACTTGTGTCGCGCGCGCTGATTGGTTAGGTGGCACTAAGGGCTATATTCAAGAACTTTTCTCCACCCGTTGCATCGCAAATCGGTATACAAGAATCAACATACCCCTGAGCTCGACGCAACGCGTCGAGCTCAGGGGTGGAGATTTGAGTCAGCTGATTGGCGACAACTTGCACATCCCACCTTCACCCCGCTCTCCACTTATTCCATCGTATTTCTTTCAAAACCATTACAGGTGAGTTTTCAACACAACCGAGAGTAACATTCATACCTTGTGAATGCACACGTGTCATCATTAAGGTAAAATCTGGTCCAGGAGGCCTTATATAGGTGTGTGAACTTGTGAGGAAGCCAGGCGGCGGCGGGAGGGTGGAGGTCGGCCATTGTGTGGAGCAGTGGTGGCGGGCCGTTCAAATGTACTCGCACGCATCACTCAGGCCAATTTTTTCTGCACCAACGCCTCAGACAAGTGGCGAACACTAACTTAGCTATTATTTTAATGTTAGAAATGATAAATTTCACTAGTAAAATGTATTAGATATGTATAAAACAGTCAAAATACTGATGCCGCTTTGGGCTCGCTTGTGTTGGTACGCCTGTCAAATATCCACCAGTCGGGACAGTTCTTGTAGATGTCACCAGTGGAGGTACGACGGTGGAAAATCTCCACCGGCCGGGATTTGACGAGCATTCTTGAATATAGCCCTAAGAAGGGTTGGCCTTCTGTCCCCTTACACGAGGCTAAGATGACGCCCGAAAATGCTTTCTTAGTAATCTTCTTGGCCCGGTATAACTAAGTCGGTCTTAGGACGCTAAGAGGGTGTAGTTTAGAGCCCCTTCGAAAATGCCCACCCAGGATGGCGCCCGGTAGCTTTTAACATAGGGCCTATGAATAGCGTTACCCTCTTTATAGAGATACCCTAGTTTGAACCCTTGCCTGATATGAAAGGTTGACAGATCGTTGTTGTCATGGTGGTCATGGTGGTAATCTTGGTGTGGGGGTGGCGTAGCTATCGTCCATTCTGCTGACTGTTCACCCCTTGCACGGGAACATCTGTGCAAATAATAATAATAATAATTGTATTCTCACACGAAGGCATGCAACAACAACAACAACAACAACTGTGCAAATAATAATAATAATAATAATAACAACTACTTCTTCAATAATAACAACAACAACAACAACATACATACATGATGCAATGAACTTAATTTAACCCCTTGAGGCCCAGAACGTAATTTCCATTATAATTTGGGTACCATTAGACGATTTGTAGTGACTATAAGCAATGTTTCATAGCTATGACCTGTTTAGTATTCTTGTCCACTAACTCATTTGGTATATTAACCCCTTCACGCCCAGATCTTTCCTTTGCTATAAAAAATGGTCTGTTGTTAGCCATAAAATAACGAAAAGTCACTGAATATACCAATTTCCCGCGTTACATGAGTTAGGGAGTTAAATTTTCCAGGGAGGAGGGGGATTCCGGGAGAATGTCCGCAAGACAGGGAGGTCGGGAAAGTGAGGACAAATGAGGGAAGGAACTGGAACGAGCAGGAGTAAGATGGGGGCAGGATATTAGGACCTTTGCTAAGAGAATCCCCAGAAAAGAGGAAGTGCAGGAAGGAACAGGGTGGAATAAAGACAGCTATTGCACATAGTATTGATGATTTTTTACAAAATAAGAAGAAAAAAAGTTTGAAACGCTTAGTGAACTTTCAGAAAAACTTGGTTGTCTTGATAAATACTGGAAAGTTATTAAGCTTGATGACTCACTGTTAATATGTAACATAATTTGCAGACCAAGCCCTAAAATTAAAGTATCTCTGATTATTGATAATAGTTTAGCTGTCAATGCATTTGTTGATGATGTTGAAAGACTGGGGAATTACAAAAACCCTTCCCATGTGAAGGATATTGATTCTCTGGAAGAACTGTTAGACAACCTCAAAGAATGTGACACTGATGATCGGGTTTCAACTCCTGGGAGGGTTCTGTTTCTTATGCAGCATGTCCTGTCACTCCTGACTATATTAAGAGAGGAGTCATCGAAATACAAAAATGCATTAAGAGGAATGTGTGAGCAAATTCACTTAATGACACTGAAGAGGCTGGAATACTCATCAGAGTTCCTAGTATTTTCATCTCTTATATAGCTGCTCTCCTCAAGGATGCAGGCTGCTGAGGACTATGGGATACTTGATCTTGCCTTCCTATTCTACAGTTAGAAGACTGTCATTATCTCACAATTTGAGCCCAGGAGCAGAACAACACAATAGTAACTTTCTATCATACATAAAGAATAAATTAAAAAATTTATCAGCAAATGATCTAACAGTGACACTAATGATTGATGAGATTCACATAAAGCCATATTTTTATTACAAGGGTGGTAATGTTGTTGGCCCAGCATTTGATACTAGTGAAGCAGCTAGAAGTGCTTTTGTGTTTATGGTAAGCAGCTTATGTTCCAAGTTTAAAGATGTAGTTCACATTTTACCAACGAGAATTATGAAAGCAGAAACCTTTTTACATTCATAAAAGAAGTCATGATTGGTCTGGAACAGATAGGATTCAAGGTAACATGTGTTGTAACAGATAATAACTCTATTAATAGAAAAGCTATGTCATATTTTGCTCAGCCACCTACATTATCAATAGTCTACCCTCATCCTTCTTCATTAAAGTCAAGACCTCTCTTTTTCATGTTTGATGCTGTACATTTACTAAAGTGTATAAGAAATAACTGGTTAGGTCAAAAAGACATTGATAAGACCATGAAATAACCACATTTTTCCTTTGATGACTTAAGACTTTATACCCACAAAAATGTGCAGTGCTCCTTTCGTAACTCTGAGGAAACTTCACTCCTTGGAAGCAGTCACTCTTGACTTATGCTTATAAACTCACATTAAAATCGCTGTGTCCACCTAATCTAGAAAAACAAAATGTAAACTTAGTACATCGCATATTTAATGAGTATGTCACCCAGGCAGTTCTTACTTTAGGGGAAAACACTGTTTGCCCTTTTACCATGAAGTTGCAGATTATGTAAGAATAATCTATGTGTGGTGGACTGTCATGAATGTTAATTCTCCATACAAAGGTTGCCGCCTTAAAAACAATTATGCTAGTCCATTAACAGATGATATTGATAACGAAGGATATATATTCCTGCACACATTTTGTAACTGGCTAGACGCTTGGGATATCATAGACGTAGTCAGTGGTAAATTAACCAAGGAAACATTTACTGCAATAAGACACACAATCTTAGCAATGATCCAGGCAACCAGTTATTGCATAAATGAACTGAAAATGTCATATGTATTAACAGCCAAATTTCAAACTGATCAACTTGAGGCCAGATTCAGTCAATATCGCCAACTTGCAGGCTGTAATCATAATGTTTCTATGCGACAGGTATTTGAGTGTGAAAAGAAATGACGACTTATGTCAGTACTGAAAATACCCCTCAGAAACCAGAACGTAGACTTATCTGATTTAAAAGAAACAAAGTGGGAGAAAATGCACAGTGATGATTTATCTAATTTCAATAGCTTTGATGTAGAAATTACACAGGATGATATTGAAAAAAGCATGGATGTTCTTCCAGTTCTAACATATTTGGCAGGCTATTGTTGCTATGTGGTTACCAAAAAAATGAAATGTAATTCATGTAAGGACTTGCTAACTTGTAATGAAAATGTAGAGAATTTGCAAGACAGGAACAGCTACATACAAGGCATTACAAGAGGTTCTCTTCTCTACCCTGATGAGGGAGTAGTCAATATAGTTATGTACAATTATATTGCAGTCAACAAACTAACAGCAAACCCTGCCTTCACACATTCATTGAACCAGAGAAATGTCGCCACAGAAATAACAATGAATAGCCTTGCAGATAATGATGTTTTCCTACCAATAAATAATTGCGGTAATGACCACAGCACAGATAAAGTTCAGAAAATGTTAGTGTGGGCGTCAACAAATGCCTTACTCAACAATTTATGTACCAAAGAAAATGATCTCATACACCAGAGTAAGAAAGCTGGGGAAAAAAGGAAGCTTCAGACGTTAACGGGATAATGTTACTGAGGTTAATGTCAATCATATTCGTCATTCACTTTTCTTATTATGATAATTAATCATAATAATTATGTAATAAACATCTAATTAAAATTTGTAATAAAAATTTGTAATTAAAACCATGTTGTGGGTTTCTTTATCTCAATTATAGAATCTAGAATTTTATGCCAGGGTAGTTGCAATGAATTGCTGATTTTAATATAAAACTATGTGATAGTGGCCACTAATAAATGCTAAAGAACTAATTATATTTAAGTCACAGAAGAATTACTATTTTATACATTATTCACTTATAAAGGTCTGGGAAAGCATTTATAAATTACTGTACAATATACGTAGCCGACAGATCGAGGGAGAGGACGGAGCGGGTGAGATGACCGAGGCTGATGACGTCACGGCACATCGCTCAGGCCTTGTATAAGAAGGCCGTGGTACAACCACACTTGTCCACACAACACACCACCTCAAAAGTAGATCTTCATGTGTTTGGCAATATCAGCCTTTGTCTTGAAACACTTCTTACAAACATCACATTTGAACTCCCTCAAACCACTGTGTCTCAAGGCGTGTGTGGTGAGATTAGACTTCTTACTAAATCTTTTCCCACACTCCAGACATTGATATTTCTTAACACCACTGTGTGTCAGGGTGTGTCTGGTGAGGGCAGACTTATCACTAAATCTTTTCCCACACTCCAGACATTGGTGATTCTTGTCACCACTGTGGGCTATATTCAAGAAATTTTATTGACGCGTTGTGTCGGGCCGCGGCATACAGGAATAATTTTAAAACATCGACTCGTCGCGCTCCACTGGTTGCCTTGAGTCAGCTGAGAGCACATCCCACCTCCATCCCGCTCTGCCTTATTTCCATCCTATTTCTTCCCAGACCATTACAGGTGAGTTTTCAACACAACCGAGAGTAACATGCATACCTTGTGAATGCACACGTGTCATAATTAAGGTAAAATCAGGTCCAGGAGGCCTTATATAGGTGTGTGAAGTTGTGAGGAAGCCAGGCGGCGGCGGGAGGATGGAGGTCAGCCATTGTGTGGAGCAGTACTGGCGGGCGTTCAAATGTACTCGCAAGCATAATTCGGGCCCATTTTTTCTGCACCAACGCCTCAGACAAGTGGCGAACACTAACTAAGCTATTATTTTAATGTCAGAAATTATAAATTTCACTAGTAAAATGTATTAGATATGTATAAAACAATCAAAATACTGATGCCGCTTTGGGCTCGCTTGTGTTGGTACGACTGTCAAATATCCACCAGTCGGAGCATTTCTTGTAGATGCAACCAGTGGAGGTACGACGGTGGAGAATCTCCACCGGCCGGGATTTGACGAGCATTCTTGAATATAGCCCTGTGTGTACTCAGGTTGTATTTCATGTGAATCTTCACGTGGCTGGCAATATCCCTCTTTGTCTTGAAACACTTGCCACAAACATCACATTTGAACTCCCTTATCCCGTAAAGTGTTTAGTACATATATATACGGAGCCTATTTTGTTGTACTTTGTGGTACTTTATCGTCTAGAAAACAATGAATGGTCCTTATATTATGGCAATGCTTTAATATTACAGCTCTGATTATTTTTATTTTGACTTTGAACTGTCTATTTTGCATAGAAGAAACATGACAACGAGAAGTTTAGTAAACTTTTACGTATATCAGCTGAAATGCATATGTTCTTGTACTATGGAATCCTTTGGAAATCGCTACATTTGGGGAGGGCAAATTTGGAGAGGAGGAAATGTGGCAGCGCTGGAGGTAATTACTGACAGTTCACTGGACTTGCTAATCCGTATGGGATTACTGGGATTAAAGAAGGGTGACCTGCCCTGTCTCGCTCACCGAGA
>JACEEZ010004758.1:0-12500 GCA_016584305.1 Chionoecetes opilio | reverse complement strand
ACACTCCAGACATTGGTGATTCTTAACACCACTGTGTGTCAGGGTGTGTTGGGTGAGGTTAGACTTCTGAGTAAATTTTTCCCCACACTCTACACATTCATGATTTTTAACACCACTGTGTGTCACGGTGTGTCGGGTGAGGTGAGACTTCTTAGTAAATCTTTTCCCACACTCTAGACATTCAAGACTTTTAACACCACTGTGTATCAGGGTGTGTTGGGTGAGGCTAGACTTAACTTCAAATTTTTTCCCATACTCCAGACATTCATAATCTTTGACGCCCTTGACGCCACTGTGTGTCAGGGTGTGTCTGATGAGATAAGACTTGTGAGTAAATTTTTTCCCACACTCCAGACATTCATGATTCTTGACGCCACTGTGTGTCAGGAAATGTCTCTCAAGCACATTCTTGCATCTGAATGATTTACTACATTGTGAGCAACAAAACTGCCTCTCTCTTTCTTGGTCTGAGCTGCCTGCCTCCAGGTGATTCTTGCCATCCCTCCTGTGCCTCCCCACAGCTGAGGCAGACTCCTGCTGCTGCTCCCGGCCACTGGTGATGCTGCTGCCTCCTACCACAGCCTCCAGCGCAGCAATACTCGCGGGCACCATGGTGGCCGGGCCCTGCGGGAAGCTTAGGGATGCCGGCGCGGTGCCTTAGTGTGCAGCAGAGCCCCCCAGTGGGACTTGCCCTCACCCCCGAACAGTGGTCACAGCGGACACAAAGGTAATAAATAAAAAAAATATATAAAAAAAGTTTTGATCCATGTTGTCGCTTTTGATCTATTTTTATATTTTTTTTACCCTAATGGTAAATGTTAACCAGGCCCAAAAATTGCCTACACAATTGGGGATGTGATTTATGCTCCCCTTATGAATTTAAGAAAAATTCTCTATGGTTCCATCGGAAATCACTATTTTCGAGATTAAGATTTTTTTAATAGGAAGGATGTATGGAATATGAAAATTACAAAACCAAAACCCCACTTTTGACCACTAATAAACAAACCCCCACGTTTTAAACTCTAATAAAGCCAAATCCCTTTTAAAAAGTGCCCAGCAAGGGAAAAACAGGGGCCCAAAGCTGGTAACAAGAGGAAGAAGAGTTGGCGGACGTAAACCTGTCTCCGCCTCCTTAAACAACATTCATTATCCCCAAAAAACAAATGTTTTGCGGACGGAAGCCAAGTTGAAAAATGTTGAGAATGTTTTTGGAATTCAATAAGGTAAACAGAAAAACCCCCATCCCAATTGTGTAGGCAATTCGCGCCCGGGGGTAAAAAATACCCTAAAAATTATGGTTAGATCGCCGCGGCAAGAGGTACGGAGGCGTGTTTCCTAGGGGTCGGTTAAAAATACGGCAATGCCAACTAGCCGTATTTTGTGGGTATAGATAGGCGCGATTCTGGGGTGATAAGCATAGGCAGCTCTAATGGGGGTTTGGGTACAGTGGTAGTTTGCGTGGGGAGGAAGCCCGGGCAGAACGTCAAAGGGTGAAAACGTCCCTTCGCTAACCTAACCAAACCCCGGTGGACGTTATGGTCTTTTCGGAAACCAGGGACTTTTTCCCCCCCGTGGACGTCTGATGGCTACCCGGGGTAGTACACCAGCTCAGATTTGAATTTGGACTATATTTAAAGAAACGAAACCGGATTGTATGAAAACACTCAAAATCAGTGTACAAACCAACTAAAAAAACCCTGGGTACGAAAAAACCCTGTGTACGAAACTCTCTGTCCCCCAAAATTTTCTTTACATTTGTCTTCCCCCTCGCCCACTATAAAAAACCCCATCTTTGGGACCGGGTTTTAAACCTTTTCCCAGCTTTTCTTTCCCCCCCAAAACCCACACACACCCCCTTTACTCCCTGGGAGGGTCGGGGGTGATAATTCGGGGTTTAAAACTGAAGAAAAATGATGCGAGGGACCCGTGTTTTCCAAGCCTCGATGTCAAAAAAACCAGCGCGGGTTTGCCAGACCCCCAAATTAAAGGAAACAAATAAAATCAGACACCCAAATAACCACACATTATAGTTTTTTGTTTGTTTTCCATGTTTATTAATGGCATTTTTTTTTTGGGTTTTGAAATGTAGGGTTAGGAGTATTGTTTTTGTTGTTTTTTGAAGGGCGTGATGTCGAAATCGACAAAATTTTCCCCCCCTGGTGTCACCCGTGAATTAACACAGTCGGGACGTTGTTTAATCTTCCTCAGGAAGGCACGGGTGGGTGGATACGGGGGGGCGACGAGATGGGTGGAGGGAAGCGGCGGCCAAGGGGGGGGCGGGTCAGAGGTGGGGGACTTTCAGGGCAATGAGTTAAACCACGTAGAATTTGGGCGGTGGGAGTGGAAGCGAGGACACCCCCAGCAGGAAGTGCTCAATCAAACCCCGGGGGACGTTCTGCACCAGGGGCCCAGTAGGGTTTCGGGGGGAGTCAGACGATGCAGGTGGGGCTTGAGTTTTGTGTGCCGATCCTCAGGCGGGTGGGGGGGCGACTTTCCAAGAGCGGGACGTTGTTATCCAGGGGTGGGGGGAAAGGATTTGTCCCGGTATTAAACCCAAGGGAAAGGGGGGCACGGGGGGCGTCCCCCGAGCGCCCCTACCCCCAGGCGGAGCGGAACATTAAAAATCGGGACGTTTGGCGGGGGGAACCCCCCCCCCCCGGAAGGGGGGGGGGGGGTGATTTTTTTACCTCCGAGAGGGCCCCATCTTGCAGCAGATCAGAAACCTAATTGCCCCGGATATTGCAGGGGGAAGGCCCCCAAAACTGCAAGGGATTTCCAGCCCACTAAAGGGGGGGAAGGGAAGTACCCTTTGGGCAGGGGGGGAAACCCAATGGCTGTGGAGGAAGCCGGGCGAGGAGGGAGAGGAAGGGGATGGAGGGAGGAGGGAGTCTGGTAGATCACAACTCGGGCCGGGGCGTAGGTGGGGGTTCAGGAAAGGGACAAAGCCTGGCAAAGGCGAAGATTTCTGCCGTCAAAAAGTCTTTTTTCGGGGGGGGCAGCCCCCAAACTTTCCGAAAGGATTTTGGGAAAAGCGGGGGGTCATAGACGGAAAAGGCCTGTGAGGGGAAGGTTTGGGGGAAAGTGGACCGCCCAGTGAAGATTTCAGGTGGTTGGGGGTAGAGTAAATATGTCGATTTGAGGGAAAATAAAGGGAGCTGCCAGGCGAGCAAAGGGTTTTGGGAGGAAGATCGGGATAGTCGGGGAAAAACCCAACGGGGAAATTTTCCACCAGGTGGGACCGGGGGAGTGTGGGCTGATGGGCGAGTAGGAGGTGGTGGGGGTTCACCCACAGAGTGGAAAAGCAGTGCAGGGGCCCAATTTAGAGGCTAAAGGGGCTCCGGGAAGCCAGACGGAGTGTGAGGACCACACCGGAGTTGGAATAGAGAGTGGCGAGGGGGTGGGATGGGGGCCCGGGCCCAGTTTTGGGGTGGAAATCGTCCCACAGGATCTCCCTCCGGTACCTGAAAGGGGGGGGAAAACCGCTCTTACGGGTAGGGCGATGCCCGGTGGGGGGAACCTCATTCCCCCCCATGGAGATCCTCGGGGTTTCGATTTTGCAGGACGTCCATTTTCCTGAGAGGGGAAAGGGTGCTGACCCAAAATGCAGCTGCCATAAGCCCCTTTAGATCTGATGGCCGCCGGGTTAGTATTTGAAAAGGAGATACGAGGCCCCCCCAGCGGACCCCACCCACCCGCTTCATATTTTAAGGCGCCTGTTGCAGGTGGTAGGGGAGGTACTCAATATGATGAGACCAGTTAAGGCGGGGGCCACCAGCCGATACCCAGGAAAAGGGGGGGACCTGGTTTTAAGGCAACCCGGGGGGCCACTAAGGGTACAGTGGGTGGAAAAGCGGACAGGTTGAGGGTGAAGCACATAAGGGGGCTTTTTGGGGAGCATAATTGGGGGACTCCATGTCCTTTACCCCGTCAGTAGGTATCAGCTGCCTCCTTTCAAGCAAGCTGTGCCCCCGGGGGGAGTGTTGGCCCCCTGCTGATGATGGGAAGTCTCTTCATAGATAAAAAAGGGGGGAGAGTGGGGAGGAATGGGAGGGGCTGAGAGGAGGACATTGAACAGCAAAAAGGGGGTGAGGATGGGAACCCCGCGGCACTCCTCTCTGCATTGGAGGGAAGGAGAGGTGGAGGCCAAAAAAAACCCCAACCCGAAAAGACCGGCCCGACAAAAAATGAACCCGGGGGCCAGGCGAGGGTGGGTCCCCTGATTCCCCTGGGAAACCAAACCCTTTGGAAGGGTGCCTTTGTGGGGGCGCAGAGTCAAAAAAGCTCCCCCTGCGCAACCGAGGAAGGTGGGGACCGGGGTAAGGCCCCCGGGGAGCCCTAAGGGTGGCAGTGGGTGGAGGGGGGACAGGCTTGAGGGTAAGCCCCATAAGGGGGGCTTTTGGGGGCATTTAAATTTAGAGATCCCCTGTCCTCACCCCGTCAGTTTGTGTATCAGTGCTTCCTACAAGCATTTGCTGTTTCCTTTGGGGCCTTTTAGGTTTTTTGCTTGTGATGATGGGAATGCGTCTGCATAGATTTTAAGGTGAGAGTGGGGGGGAATGTGGAGGTCTGAGGGGGAGGAATTTTAACAGCAAAGGGCTGAGGAGGGAAAACCCCGCGGCCCCTCCTCTTGCATTCGGGCGGGAAAGGGGAGGTGGAGGGACCAAAACCCCAAACCCGAAAAAACCGGGCCTGACAAGAATGGGCCGGAGCCAGGCGAGGGTGGGTCCCCTGATTCCCCTTTGGGGAAAACCCCAAATTACGGAGGATGCCTTCGTGGGGACACCAAATCAATGCTCCCCCTAGATCTACCCAAAGGGGGGAGGGCAGACCCCCCCTACCCCGGGAAAATGTCACAGATGTGATTTCTCCAAACGCGCCAGGACATCAGGGGCTTCCCGGGGGGCCTGAAGCAACATGAACCCCTCCAGGGGATGGCCCTCCTCCAGCACCCGGTTTGGCGGTGGCCCCCCAGTCGTCCAGGGGGCTTACTCAGCAGGAGAGGGGGAGCGTAGGGGGGATGTGGACGGAGTGTGGGGGCCTTCCCCGGGTTTTGGGGATAGGTAGGGAGGGTGGAGGATTTTCCCGTACGTAGGAAAAAAAGCCCCGGGGCCCAAAAAGGGGTTGGGAAAAGGGAGAGTGCCCGGGGCTTCAAAAGGGGGGTTTTCCCTGTGGGAAACAGGGAAAAATCATACGGCACGGTTTTCCCGGCCCCAGTTTTCCCGGGCTTAAGGGAACCCAAGGGTCCCGGGCCATCTCATCAGTCGTTTAAAGGAATGGTGAGTGCCGGGGTGCCCGGGGGGGCAACAGCAGTATTTTTCGCCGCATTGATGTTAAGGGAAAGACGCGAGGGGGACACCCGGGGGCCCAATTTTTGGGCCCCGGTATGTGCGGGAAAAAAATGCAGCCCTTTTGCGGGGCATCTAAGGAGGGGGTTGGCACCAAACCTTCGGGGCAGTAAAAGGTGTTTTTTGCCCCAGGGGGGTGGAAAAAAAACCCACGTACGCTTTTTGGAGGAGGAGGAGAGAGGGAAGCGCAGTGGGAGCCCCCCCGCCCTTCCTTTGCAAGGGGGATGGTTTCCCGGCACACAAAGGCCTCGAGTTCCCATGATATTGAGCCCCCAAACGGTGTGGGCCTTTGGTTTTCCAAAAGGTTCCATGCCCCTACAGGGCCCTTTACTGCCCCGGGGGCAGTCGTCGGTTTCCCTCAAGATTTGCCGGACGGCCCGGGGGGGCGGGCGCGTCGAGGATGGGAAAGGGAGCCTTTTCCCGATCCAAAAGGAAGGGGGGAAAGGGGGGCAGCGGGATCCCCAGGGGGAAAGGGGGGGAGGGTCCGGGGGTGTGGAGTGGGCCCCCAAAAAGGGGGGCCCCCCGGAAGGGGGATTTTCCCGCGAGGCAGGGAACCGGGGGGTGAGGCCCCCGGGGAGTGACGGAAGGGAAAAGGGGGGCGAGGAGGGGAAAGGGGGTCACTCCCCATGAAGGGCCCGTGGTGGAAAGGCAGGACTGAAGGCTGGGGCCCCAAGGAAAAAAGGTCCAAAACCCCGGAAGTAGCACCCGTGTGGGGATGGTAAAAGGGTAGGCAAACCCGGGGGGGAAAGAAGGGGCAGGCGAAAGGGAGTCAAGGATGAGTTTAAGAGCGCCCTCCGGAGGGTTGGCGGGGGGGGAGAGGGGGGTTAGGTTTTCCCGCACCCGTGATGGCATTTAAGTCACCCATTGGTGACCCAAAAGGGGAGGAAGGGGGGAAAAATTTGGAATCATTTCCCGGATGTTGGCACCCTCAGCGTTTTTAACAGACCGCTACGGATAAACCCCCCCTGTTGGTAGAACCCCCGGGTGCGACCCCTTCGGGGCCGTGCTGCCACTGTGGGAGGGCAAGGGGGGTGGGCAAAGGGGAAATCGTGAATGGAAAAGGGGGACGCCCCCCCCAAAGCCCCGGGGTTTTGTCCCTTCCCGGGTGATGTTGTAGGCCCGGGGGGGTTTAGGGGGAGGTGGGGGGGGAGCCACCCTCTCACACAAAACCCCAACCCCCCGAAGGTAAAGTTTTCCCCCCAAATAAAGGGCTTTAAAATCGGGGGTTTTCCTGAGCAGGGAACCGGGGATTTCCCCAGGAGAAAGGGGGAGGGTAGCACTGGGGGGGAAAACGTTTAGGAGGAGGGGGAGTGCGGGAAAGATGGGTAGTATGGGGAAAGGGGGAGAGTTTTTGGAGAGTTGTTTGGGGGAGAGCAGGGAAACCGGGGGCTAAGTCCCCTTTTCGCCCCGTACCCAGGCAAAGACCCAAAGGGATGACGGCCCAGGCCGCCCGGGGGACGGGGAAGACCCGGGAACAGAGTGGACGGGGAGAAGGCACTAAACCCAATGTCTGCCCAAGCCGACAGGGGGGCGCCGGCCCCCCCAAAAACAACCCGGGGCCGGTGAAAAAAAATAGGGCCCCCAGAGCAGCAGTCCTAACCGACGATGGACCACGAGCTTTTGTCCCGTTAGGGGGTATGTTACTTGGGATTTTGTTTTTTTTTTTTTTGTTTGAAAAATTTTGTCATTTTCGACGCAGTGATGGATTCCCACTGTAACCAAAACAGCTTTGGAAAGGGGAGAGAGCTGTTGCCCAATTCCCCTTTTGTGTTGGGGGGAAAACCCCCACCCCCGGGGGGGGGTCACAAACCCCTGGCTAAAACCCCGGGACCCATTCACTGCTGGGTGGACAGGGGCTCGGTTTTTAAAGGGAAAAAGCCCAACTGTTTTTCCCCTCCCCGGGGATCGGGAAACCCGGGGGCTTTTTCGGTTGTGAAACCCAGCGGCTACCCTTTCCAAATACGGGGTTCCCTACACAGTTAGGATTATTTTAAAGGAGACATTAAAAGCTATTCTTTTTGATGTCTTGCTGCAAAAGAAAAATCAAAAACCTTAAAAACCCTTAAAGCCATCACCATCACCATCACACCACCACCACCCCCACCCCCCATCATCACCACCACCAACCCCCACCCCCCATCATCACCATCACCACCACCACCATCACACCACCATCTCAAACACCCCACCCCTCACCATATCACCAAACCCCCATCCCATCATCACCACCCCCAACCCTCACCCCCATCATCCCCCATCATCACCCCCACCAAAACATCATCACCACCACCATCACCAAACACATCTTCATAAATGATAAAAAATGCCAAAACCCCGAGATAAATAAAAAATACACAAAACACAGAGTTGGGAACCCAAAAAAACCCCGAGTAAATCTTTTCCCCCAATAAGACATTATGATTTTTAACACCACTGTGTGTCAGGGGGGTTGGTGAGGCAGACTTGTGAGAAATTTTTGTCCAACCCCAGCATTGGTGATTTTTGACACCACTGTGTGCCCGGGGGTTTTGGGAGGACAGACTTGCGATAAATTTTTCCCCACACTCCAGACTTGGGTGTTTTCTGACACTACTTGTGTACTGAGGTTGTCAAGCTTCATGTGAATTTCACGGTTGGCAAATCCCTTTCTTGAAACACGCCAAAAAACATCACATTGAACTTCCTATACAATGTGTCTCAAAGGGTGTGGTGGGGAGATCTAGAAATTTTTTTCCCCACACCCAGACTTTGGTGATTCTTAACCCACTGGTGTCAGTGTGTGTGGGTGAGGTAGATTCGAGAAAATTTTTGTCCACATCCAAAATTTGGTGTTTCTTAACACACTGTGTTCAGGGTGTTTGGGGTGGGGTTGACTTTATAGAGAAAATTTTTTTCCCCACTTACACATTCATAAATTTTAACACCACTGTGTGAAAGGTGTGTTGGGTGAGGTTAGTTTTTAGATAAATTTTTTCCCACACTTACACATTCATGATTTTTAAACCAGGGTGTGTCGGGGAGGTAGAATTATCATTAAATTTTTCCCATATCCGGGACATCATGACCCTTTAAACCCACTGTGTGCCAGGAAATGTTTCAAGCCACTCTTGCATCTGAATGATTTTACTACTTTGTGAGCAACAAAACTGCCTCCCTTTTTTGGGCCGAGCTGCCTGTCTCAGGGGTTCTGCCATCCCCCCGTACCCCCCGACAGCTGAGGCAGACGCTGCTGCTGCTCCCGGCCACTGGGGTGTGCTGCCCCCGCCACAGAACCCAGGCAGAAAATACTCGCGGGTAGCAACATGGCGGCCGGTCCTGCAGGAAGTTTTTGGGGGACCCGGCGCGAGATGCCTTAGTGGCAGAGAACCCCCAGCTGGGACTGGCCCTAACCACCTGCAACATGGTCACAGTCGAAACAGAGAGCCAGCGGGACGTGACCTCAGCACCTGAAAACAGTGGCCCCGTCAGGACACGAGAGCCAGCTGGGACGTACCTCAGCACCTGAAACCCCATGGTCACAGCAGGACACAGAGAGCCAGCTGGGACTGTGACCTCAGCACCTGCAACAATGGTCACAGCAGGACACAGAGAGCCTAAGTTTATTTTGCGTATTGAACCCGGGCTATTTACTGTTTTCTGTTCTCGGGGACAATAAATAGAGAAGACCTGGGAAATGGTGATGGAGAGGCTTCTAAAAGGAAAACAGAGCAAACAGAGCCTCGTCAAGAAGTAAGCAAGGGGTAGGAGTATGTATTGTGTCCCTACACTTGTTACCTCTAAAAGAGACTCTGCTGTGACTTTTTTCTTGGTTTTTAGAAGCCTTTTCACATAGATCCCTCAGGTCTTCTGTAGTGTTGTCAGCGAGAAGAGAGCAGGGAAATATAGCACCTGGAAAGCAATTTTGCCCAAACAAAAATTTTTTTTTTCGTCTAGTCTGTTTTTGGGGTTTGCTATTTTCATGGTTAGGGATAGTATTAAAAACCCTTATAATTAAGTTCCTTTGTGTTTTTTCCAAATTTATTTTATGGTATACATATGATTAAGTGTTTATTTCAAAACCCAATGCAAAAAGAAAAAAAAATAAAATTAAAAAAATGGGGTTTTCCCATTTACTAACCCATTAATACAAGTTTGAATAGGTATAAACTATTATTATGCATGTTAATTTATATACATACTATATTTGGTTTGATCTTTTAACATTTGCGGGGAATGGTTTTGGAGTCGATGCAGAAGGGCAGTTGAAATAATAAGCGTCTCCTAGAAGCATTAATAATTATATATCATTGTAGTTTTGGCATGTGCCACTGGCAGGAACAGTCGAGTTACTCAGCCCTTTCTCCATCACCCCCCCCCAAAAAGATTCACTATTTTCCTTCCTTATAGACCCCTTCTTTCACCCCTTGTGGCCTCTTTTTATCCCCCCTGTAGGCCTCTCTCTAACCCCTTTAGGCCTCTCTCTCTTATCCCTCCGATTCCATCTTCACGGCTTTTAAAAACCCAAATATAATTATCTTCCATGCCATTATTTTATTTTGTTTTGGCTCCAACGTATGCAAAGTGATCTTAAAACTCAAAACTCACTCCAATTTTCCCTTTAAAAACCAACAAAAAACTACTACAACAACAACATCAATACTACCAATACTACAACAAATATACTACAAAACAAAAAACAACAACACTAAACTACACAACAACAACAAAAAAAATACACTACACTATACTACTACTACACAGAACAAACTTCCCTTTTGGCCACAGTAACCTTTGTTTTCCTACACAAAAAATACTGAATGGGGGTTTTCGAAGTAAACCGCCAGATGTCTCGGCATCACATCCCTGCTCTGTGAGGCTGAATGATCTATCATTTACCCTAAATTTCGTACTCTTGGGACAATCCGAATTTTCCTTCAATACAAAAAACGAAACAGTTTTTAATAAAAAAAGAGTTTTTCATTTTTTTTTCTGCACTGGTGAAAAATATTGGGGAAAACAATTTAATACTTGAAAATCAATCTTTAAAATGTTTTTCATAAAAAAACACAAGTTCAGCAGAATGAGGCTTCAGGAAATACTACTTGATGTAAGCATTCACGAGTACCTATTTTGGGGTATATGTCTCTCTTTCGACGAAATTTAACCAAAACAGAGTGTGGCGTTTAGATCCCACAGAAACCATCCCGCCGGCAGGATCTGCTATCACCCACTTTCCGGTTTACACGACACGGCCGCCGCTCCCTTACCCACAGCTCATATCACTGAACTCAACTTTCAATACCAAAGGCTACATGTCATCCTAATATCATCACCCGCTTTTCTCACACACTCTCTATCCCTACGGAATATTCGGGATTGCTCCCCCAAACCGTTTCCCACAAAAGAAGACTTCGTCCCTTATTCGGCTTTGACGTGATTGTGTTTGTTTGGGGGGGAGCGGAGTGGCGGTGTAGTTACGTGACAGACGGGAGTCATATGTTTCGTGGGTTTGTAGTAGTTTGGGGTAATAAAGCCCGGCAAAAGTAAAAATTCCTTTCAGTCCTTTTCCCTCTCCTCCATAGCCCCGAGCCGTTTGTGTGACGAAGTTTGAGGGGGGGGTTTCAACCCCTCTTCGTTTAAATAGGATAAACCAGAGGACAAGGGTATTCAGAGGGAAGGGTTTTTGATTTGATTTAGAGGGAAAGATTGAGGTGGAGGGGGTAGAGGTCGCGGCGAGGGAAAATAGAAACAAGACCATGTATTTTCTTCGATAGAGGATGTTGTTGAGGGGCCAAACACTTAAATTACTTCTGGTTAAAAGTTCGTTTTGAAGAGAGACATTTAAACCCAAAAAGGGACTCAGGAATGTTACATACAAGTAGATATTTCCTGAAAACCCATTTTGCTTGAACTTGTTTTTTTTATGAAAAAAACGATTTTTTTTTTTTTAAAGATTGGTTTCAAGTATTCAATTTTTTGCCAATATTTTCCCCAAGTGCCACAAAAAAAAAATAATAAACTAAATTTTTATTAAGAACGTCCAGTTGTTGTATTGAAGGATAATTTTGATATTTCCCAAAGAAGCGAGAATTCGGAAAGATAGACATTCAGCCCAAAGAGCAGAGGATTGACAGCCTGAGAGAAGGCTGAGCGTGAGCTTTTTAGAAAACTCCCTTTCCCTCAATTTTTTCAAATTTTTTTTCCTCTGTTAGTAGTCAGTGTCATTGCAAACACTATAATATGAGTTTCCCTTTAGATTTTTCTATTCTCATCACCAAAATTTTCTGTGATTATTTATTACCCATCCATAAACAAGTTGAAACACGGGGGAATCCTTGCCTCATGGTACCTGGTACTCCGTTAAACCCAAAAAACCGTCCCCCACAAATCGAGAAAACTCGCCCCGGTAATGGGTTTGGTTTGGTACCAAACCACCAGAAAAAAATAAGGCGCATCAGAAAATCGTTTTGGGTGAAACTATAAATTTTCCGGCAAATTTGGCCAGTGTAAAATAATACCCAAATTTATTTTCTTAGTCGCCGCGGCAAGAGGTACGGCAGGCGTGTTTTAGGGTGTCTGCGTCTAAAGATCGGGCAATGCCAATAGCCGTATTTTTTGTTGGTATAGATACGGCGCGATTCATTTGCTGTAAGGGGCGATCAGGCACTCTAAAACGGTGGTTAGGGTACAGTGGGTTAGCGTATACAAGCACAACACACATAAATAATGATAACAGAAATACGGGTTCCAATAGGGCTGAGTCCGTTTGGGTAAAATGGGCGAGATTCGCGGGTTTTCAAAACCCAACATTTTTTCTTGGCCACAATAGGGGCTTTTTCTAATGGTGCTTTTTTATTTTGCGCAAACAAAAAACAAAACAAAAACAACAAAAAAAATAAAAAAAAATAAACCTAACCCAACCCCCTTTGGGTTTTTAAAGAAACCAAACCCAAACCCAACCTTAACTACAAAGTATACTTTAAAAAAAAAAAAAAAAAAAAAAAAAAATTTTTTTTTTGGGGTTTTCGCAAAATAAAACATCACCATTAGAACAAGACTATTGTAGGCCAAAAAAAAAAAAAAAAAAAAAAAAAAAGTTGGGTTTGAAAACGACCGCGAAACTCTCGTCCATAAACCCTTCGTCATTATACCGCTCAGTTTGTACACAGGTTT
>JACEEZ010004756.1:0-49557 GCA_016584305.1 Chionoecetes opilio | reverse complement strand
AGGGAAATTTATTGTGATATAACGGTAATTGCAAGCGTTTTTTAATAGTTTCTTGTTAAACTGTTAGCGTTATTGTATATATACAAGTAGTTTTACTGATGTATATGCTATAAACCCATAAAATGTAGTGTTTTCAATGATTTTTACTAGTTATCAGTGTTATATATCTGTTTCCTAACAAATTGAGGTATAAAAATCCTCCTTTTTAGAATAATTTGCACCTATAAGTAGCTTACATTACATAAGCTTTTAATAGAAGAGTAAGAGGTTATTTAATTGTTGATATAACGGTATATTGCAAAGCGTTTTTTTCATAGTTTCTTGTAAAACTGTAGCATTATTGTAATATACAAGTAGTTTTACTTATCATATTGTTTTATAAACCCATAAAATGTAGTGTTTCAATGATATAGCTATTTACGGTTGATTATTTAGCTGTTTTTTTCCTACAAATTGAAGTCAATTAAAATACTTTTTTTTGAATAATTGCAAATATAGTAGCTTACATTACATTTAAGTATTAAAATAGAAGGTAAGAGTTATTTATTGTGATATAACGGTATTTACAAGCGTTTTTCATAGTTTCTTGTAAACAGTAGCGCTATTGTATATCTACAAGTAGTTTTACGTAGCAGATTGCTAGAAAAACCATAAAATGTTAGTGTTTTCAATGATAATTAAATATTTATCGGGTGATATAAGCTTTTTCTACAAATTTGAAGTATCACAATATTTTTTTTAGAATAATTTGCACCTATAAGTAGCTTACATTACATTATCCTAAATAAATAGAAAGAGTAAGAGGTTATTTATTTGATAAGCGGTTATATTGCAAGCGTGTGTCATAGTTTCTTGGTAAACTGTAGGCGTCTTATTGTATATATACAAGTAGTTTTACTTATCATATTGCTATAAACCTATTAACAATGAGTGTTTTCATGATATCAGCTATTTGTCGGTGAGATATAGCTGTTCCCTACAAATGAAGTATAAAATCCTTTTGTAGAATAATTTGCCATATAAAGTAGCTTACATACATTCAGCAATAAAGGTAAGAGTAAGAGGTTATTTATTGTGATATAAAGGTATATAGCAAGCGTTTGTCATAGGTTCTTGCAAAACTGTTAGCGTTATTGTATATAACAAGTAGTTTACTGATCAGATTTGCTATAACATAAAATGTAGTGTTTTCAATGATCATAGCTATTATCGGTGATATATAGCTGTTTTCTACAAATTGAAGTCTATAAATCCTCTTGTTAGAATAATTTGCAACCTATAGTAGCTACATTACATAAGCTATTAAATAGAAGAGGTAAGAGGCTTATTATTGTGGTATAACGGTATATTGCAAGCGTTTTTCATAGTTTCTTCTAAACGTAGCGTTATTGTATATATACAAGTAGTTTTACTTTATTAATTGCTATAACCCAACCCATAAAATGTAGTGTTTCAATGATATTAGCTATTTTTATCGGTGATATATAGCTGTTTTCCTACAAATTGAAGTATAAAAATCCTCTTTTTAGAATAATTTGCAAAACTATAAGTAGCTTACATTACATTAAGCTATTAAATAGAAGAGTAATAGGTATTTATTGTGAATATATAACTGTATATGCAAGCGTTTTTCTAGGTTTCTTGTAAACGTAACGTGATTGTATATATACAAGTAAATTTACTTATCATATTGCGATAAAACCCATTAAAAATGATAGGGTTTTCAATGATAATTCGCATGTCCGGTGATATATTAGCTGTTTTCCTAACAAATTGAAATATAAAATCCTTTTTAAGAAATTTAATTTGCACCTATAAAGGTAGCTTAATTGACATTAACGCTATTAAATAGAACGAGTAAGAGGTTATTTATTGTGATATAACGGTATATTAGCAAGCGTTTTCATAGTTTCTTGTAAAAATGTAGCGTATTGTATATATACAAGTAGTTTTACTTATTCATATTTGCTAAAAAACCCATAAAATGAAGTGGTTTTTCAATTATATTAGCTATTATCGGTTTGATATATAGCTGTTTCCTACAAATCGAAGTATAAAATCCTCTTTTTTAGGAATAAATTTGCACCTGATAAGTAAGCCTTACATAACATTAAGCTATTAAATAGAAGAGTTAGAGGTTATAATTGTGATAGACACGGTTTATTGCAAGCGTTTTTCATAGTTTCTTCTAAACTGTTTTAAGGGCGTTATTGTATATTATACAAGTAGTTTTACTTATGATATGACTATAAAACCATAAAAATGTAGTGTTTTGAATGATTTTAGCTAGTATTCAGTGATCGTATAGCTCTTTTCATACCAATTGAAGTATCCCCATTCCTTTTTTAGAATAAATTTGCCCCTATAAGTAGCTTTCATTACATTAAGCTAGTAAATAGAGGGTAAGAGGAAATTTATTGTGATATAACGGTATATTCCAAGCGTTTTTCATAGTTTCTTGTAAACTGTAGCGTTATTGTATATATACAAGTAGTTTTACTGATTATATTGCTATAAACCCATAAAATGTAGTGTTTTCAATGATTTTACCTAGTTATCAGTGTTATATATCTGTTTTCCTACAAATTGAGGTATAAAATCCTCTTTTTAGAATAATTTGCACCTATAAGTAGCTTACATTACATTAAGCTATTAAATAGAAGAGTAAGAGATTATTTATTGTGATATAACGGTATATTGCAAGCGTTTTTCATAGTTTCTTGTAACTGGGAGCGTTATTGTATATATACAAGTAGTTTTACTTATCATATTGCTATAAACCCATAAAATGTAGTGTTTTTAATGATATTAGCTATTTATCGGTGATATATAGCTGTTTTCCTACAAATTGAAGTATAAAATCCTTTTTTTAGAATAATTTGCACCTATAAGTAGCTTACATTACATTAAGCTATTAAATAGAAGAGTAAGACGTTATTTATTCTGATATAACGGTATATTGCAAGCGTTTTTCATAGTTTCTTGTAAACTGTACCGTTATTTTATATATACAAGTAGTTTTACTTATGATATTGCTATAAACCCATAAAAATAAGTGTTTTCAATGATATTAGCTATTTATCGGTGATATATAGCTGTTTTCCTACAAATTGAAGTATACCATCCTTTTTTTAGAATAATTTGCCACTATAAGTAGCTTACATTACATTAAGCTAGTAAATAGAAGAGTAGGAGGAAATTTATTGTGATATAACGGTATATTGCAAGCGTTTTTTAATAGTTTCTTGTAAACTGTAGCGTTATTGTATATATACAAGTAGTTTTACTGATTATATTGCTATAAACCCATAAAATGTAGTGTTTTCAATGATTTTACCTAGTTATCAGTGTTATATATCTGTTTTCCTACAAATTGAGGTATAAAATTCTCTTTTTTAGAATAATTTGCACCTATAGGTAGCTTACATTACATTAAGCTATTAAATAGAAGAGGAAGAGGTTATTTATTGTGATATAACGGTATATTGCAAGCATTTTTCATAGTTTCTTGTAAACTGTAGCGTTATTGTGTATATACAAGTAGTTTTACTTATCATATTGCTATAAACCCATAAATGTAGTGTTTTCAATGATAAATTTGCTATTTATCGGTGATATATAGCTGTTTTTCCTACAAAATTGAAGTATACAATCCTCTTTTTTAGAATAATTTGCACCTATAAGTTACTTACATTACATTAAGCTATTAAATAGAGGAGTAGGAGGTTATTTAATGTGATATAACGGTATATTGCAAGCGTTTTTCATAGTTTCTTGTAAACTGTAGCGTTATTGTATTTATACAAGTAGTTATACTTATTATATTGCTATAAACCCATAAAATGCAGTGTTTTGAATGATTTTAGCTAGTTATCAGTGATATATAGCTGTTTTCCTACAAAATTTAAGTATAAAATCCTTTTTTTTTGAATAATTTGCACCTATAAATAGCTTACATTACATTAAGCTATTAAATAGAAGAGTAAGAGGTTATTTATTGTGATATAACGGTATATTGCAAGCGTTTTTCATAGTTTCTTCTAAACTGTAGCGTTATTTTATATATACAAATAGTTTTACTTATTATATTGCTATAAAGCCATAAAATGTAGCGTTTTCAATGATTTTAGCTAGTTATCAGTGATAATAGCTGTTTTCCTACAAATTGAAGTATAAAAATCCTCTTTTTAGAATAATTTGCTCCTATAAGTAGCTTACATTACATTTAAACTAATAAATAGAAGAGTAAGAGGTTTTTTATTGTGATTAACGGTATATTCAAGCGTTTTTCATAGTTTCTTGTAAACTGTAGCGTTATTGTATATATATTTAAATAGTTTTACTTATCATATTGCTATAAACCCATAAAATGTAGTGTTTTCAATGATATCACTAAATTCGGTGATATATAGCTGTTCTCCTACAAATTTTAAGTATAAAATCATTTTTTTAGAATAATTTTCAAACCCATAATAGCTATCCCTTACATTAAGCTAATAAATGGAAGAGTAAGAGGTTATTTATTGTTATATAACGGATATTGCAAGCGTTTTTTCATAGTTTCTTCTAAAACTGTAGCGTTATTGTATATATACAAGTAGTTTTACTTATTATTTTGCTATAAACCTATAAATGTAGTTTTTTTCAATGATATTGGCTAATTATCGGGGATATATAGCTGTTTTCCTACAAAAATTTAAGTATAAAATCCTCTTTTTAGAATAATTTGCACCTATAGGTAGCTTACATTACATTAAGCTATTAAATAGAAGAGTAAGAGGTTATTTATTGTGATATAACGGTATATTGCAAGCGTTTTTCATAGTTTCTTCTAAACTGTAGCGTTATTGTATATATACAAGTAGTTTTACTTATTATATTGCTAAAAAACCCATAAAATGTAGTGTTTTCAATGATTTTAGCTAGTTATCAGTGATATATAGCGGTTTTTCCCCCACAAATTGAAGTATAAAATCCTCTTTTTAGAATAATTTGCACCTATAGTAGCTTACATTACATTAACTATTAAATAGAAAAGTAAGCGGTTATTTATTGTGATATAACGGTATATTGCTAGCGTTTTCCATAGTTTCTTGTAAACTGTAGCGTTATTGTATATATACAAGTAGTTTTACTAATCATATTGCTATAAACCCATAAAATGTAGTGTTTTCAATGATATTAGCTATTTATCGGTGATATATAGCTGTTTTCCTACAAATTGAAGTATAAAATCCTCTTTTTAGAATAATTCGCACCTATAAGTAGCTTACATTACATTAAGCTATTAAATAGAAGAGTAAGAGGAAATTTATTGTGATATAACGCTATATTGCAAACGTTTTTCATAGTTTCTTGTAAACTGTACCGTTATTTTATATATACAAGTAGTTTTACTTATCATATTGCTATAAACCCATAAAATGTAGTGTTTTCAATGATATCAGCTATTTGTCGGTGATATATAGCTGTTCTCGAAGAGAAGATCTCGAAAGATTTCGAAGTTCTCGAAGATTTTCAATGATATTAGCTATTTATCGGTGATATATAGCTGTTTTCCTACAAATTGAAGTATAAAATCCTCTTTTTAGAATAATTTGCACCTATAAGTGACTTACATTACATTAAGCTATTAAATAGTAGAGTAGGAGGTTATTTATTGTGATATAACGGTATATTGCAAGCGTTTTTCATAGTTTCTTGTAAACTGTAGCGTTATTGTATATATACAAGTAGTTTTACTGATTATATTGCTATAAACCCATAAAATGTAGTGTTTTCAATGATTTTAACTAGTTATCAGTGATATATAGCTGTTTTCCTACAAATTGAAGTATAAAATCTTTTTTTTAGAATAATTTGCACCTAAGTAGCTTACCTTACATTAAGCTATTAAATAGAAGAGTATGAGGTTATTTTTTGTGGTATAACGGTATATTGCAAGCGTTTTTTTATAGTTTCTTCTAAACTGTAGTGTTATTGTATATATACAAGTAGTTTTACTTATTATATTGCTATAAACCCATAAAATGTATGTTTTCAAAGATATTAGCTATTTATCGGTGATATATAGCTGTTTTCCTACAAATTGAAGTATAAAATCCTCTTTTTAGAATAATTTTGCACCTCTAAGTAGGGTTACATTACATTAAGCTATTAAATAGAGATAAAGAGGTTATTTATTGTGATATAGCGGTATATTGCAAGCGTTTTTTTCATAGTTTCTTCTAAACTGTAGCGTTATTGTATATATACAAGTTAGTTTTACTTATTATATTGCTATAACCCATAAAATGTAGTGTTTTCAATTATTTTAGCTAGTTATCAGTTATATATATAAAATAGTTTTACTTATCATATTGCTTTTAAAAACCCCTATATGTAGTGTTTTCAATTATATTAGCTAGTTATCAGTGATATATGCTTTTTCCTCAAATTGAGGGTATAAAATCTTTTTTTTAGAATAATTTCACCTATAAGTAGCTTACATTACATTAAGCTATTAAATAGAAAAGTAAGAGGTTATTTATTGTGATATAACGGTATATTCCCAAGCGTTTTTCATAGTTTCATGTAAACGTATCGTTATTTTTATATATACAAGTAGTTTTACAACCAAATTGCTATAAACCCATAAAATGTAGTGTTTTCAATGATATTAAATATTTATCGGTGGGTATATACTGTTTTCCCCACAAATTTAAGTATACAAACCTTTTTTTAGAATAATTTGCACCTATATTACATTTATTAGCTTATATTACATTATCCTAATAAATAGAAGAGTAAAAGGGTTATTTTTTTTGATATAGCGGTATATTGCAAGCGTTTGTCATAGTTTCTTGTAAAAAAGTAGTGTTTTGTATATATACAAGTAGTTTTTACTTATCATTTGCTATAAACCTAAAAATGTAGTGTTTTCAATGATATTACTATTTGTCGGTTTATATATAGCTGTTCTCCTACAAATTGAAGTATAAAAACCTTTTTTTTAGAATAATTTGCACCTATAAGTAGCTTACATTACATTAAGCTAATAAAAGGAAGAGTAAGAGGTTATTTATTGTGATATAAAGGTATATAGCACGGTTTTTCATAGTTTCTTGTAAACTGTAGCGTTATTGTATATATACAAGTAGTTTTTCTTATTATATTGCTATAAAGCCATAAAATGTAGTGTTTTTCAATGATTTTAGCTAGTTATCAGTGATATATAGCTGTTTTCCTACAAATTGGGAAATATAAAATCCTCTTTTTAGAATAATTTGCCCTATAATTTGCTTACATTACATTAAGCTAATAAATAAAAAGTAAGAGGAAAATTTATTGTGATATAACGGTATATTCCCAAGCGTTTTTCATAGTTTTCTTGTAAACTGTAGCGTTATTGTATATATACAAGTAGTTTTTTACTTATCATATTGCTATAAACCCATATAATGTAGTGTTTTCAATGATATTAGCTAGTTATCAGTGATATATAGCTGTTTTTTCCCACAAATTGAAGTATAAAATTATCTTTTTAGAATAATTTGCACCTATAAGTAGCTTACATTACATAAGCTATTAAATAGAAGATTAAGAGGTTTTTTATTGTGATATAACGGTTATTGCAAGCGTTTTGTATAGTTTCTTGTAAACTGTAGCGTTTTGTATATATACAAGTAGTTTTTTCTTATCATATTGCTATAAACCTATAAATGTAGTGTTTTCATGATATCAGCTATTTGTCGTGATATATAGCTGTTTCTCCTACAAATCGAAGTATAAATCCTTTTTTTAGAATAATTTGCACCTATAAGTAACTTTCATTACATTAAGCTAAATAAAAGGAAGAGTAAGAGGTTATTTATTGTGATATAAGGTAATAGCAAGCGTTTGTCATAGTTTCTTGTAAACTGTAGCGTTATTGTATATATAAAAAGTAGTTTTACTTATCATATTGCTATAAACCCCTAAAATGTAGTGTTTTCAATGGGTATTAGTATTTATCGGTGATATATAGCTGTTTTCCTACAAATTGAAGTATAAAATCCTTTTTTTTGAATAATTTGCAAATATAAGTAGCTTATATTACATTAAGCTATTAAATAGAAGAGTAAGAGGTTATTTATTGTGATATAAAAGCTATATTGCAAACGTTTTTCTAGTTTCTTGTAAACTGTACCGTTATTTTATATATACAAGTAGTTCTACTTATGATATTGCTATAAACCCATAAAATGTAGTGTTTTCAATGATATTGGCTAATTATCGGTGATATATAGCTGTTTTTTCCCACAAATTGAAGTATAAAATCCTCTTTTTTGAATAATTTGCACCTATAATTAGCTTACATTACATTAAGCTATTAAATAGAAGTGTAAGGGTTATTTATTGTGATATAAACGGTTATTGCAAACGTTTTTCATAGTTTCTTCTAAACTGTAGCGTTATTTTATAATACAAATAGTTTTACTTATTATATTGCTATAAAGCCTAAAATGTAGTGTTTTCAATGATATTAGCTAATTATCGGTGATATATAGCTGTTTTCCTACAAATTGAAGTATAAAATCCTCTTTTAGAATAATTTTTCACCTTTAAGTAGCTTACATTTACATTAAGCTATTAAATAGAAGAGTAAGAGGTTATTTATTGTGATATAACGGTATAATTGCAAGCGTTTTTTCATAGTTTCTTCTAAACTGTAACTTTTTTGTATATATGCAAGTAGTTTTTACTTATCATATTGCTATAAACCTATAAAATGTTGTGTTTTCAATGATATAGCTATTTATCGGTGACATATACTGTTTTTCCTACAAATTGAAGTATACAATCCTTTTTAAGAATAATTTGCACCTATAAGTAGCTTTTCATTACATTAAGCTAGTAAATAGAAGAGTAAGAGGGTTTTTTATTGTGATTAACGGTTATTGCAAACGTTTTTCATAGTTTCTTTTAAAATGTAGCGTTATTGTATATATACAAGTAGTTTTACTTATCAGATTTCTATAAAACCCATAAAAAGTAGTGTTTTCAAAGATATTAAATATTTATCGGTGACATATAGCTGTTTTCCTACAAATTGAAGTATAAAATCCTCTTTTTAGATAAAATTTTGCACCTATAAGTTGCTTACATTACATTAAGCTATTAATAGAAGAGTAAGAGGTTATTTATTGTGATATAACGGTATATTGCCAGCGTTTTTCATAGTTTCTTGTAAACTGTAGCGTTATTGTATATATACAAGTAGTTTTATTATTATATTGCTATAAACCCATAAAATGTAGTGTTTTCAATGATTTTAGCTAGTTATCAGTGATATATAGCTGTTTTCCTACAAATTGAAGCATAAAATCCTCTTTTTAGAATAATTTGCACCTATAAGTAGCTTACATTACATTAAGCTAATAAATAGAAAAGTAAGAGGTTATTTATTGTGATATAACGGTATATAGCAAGCATTTTTCAAAAGTTTCTTGTAAACTGTAGCGTTATTGTATATATACAAGTAGTTTTTTCTTACATATTGCTATAAACCCATAAAATGTAAATGTTTTCAATGATATTAGCTATTTATCGGTGATATATAGCTGTTTTCCTACAAATCGAAGTATAAAATCCTCTTTTTAGAATAATTTGCACCTATAAGTAGCTTACATAACATTAAGCTATTAAATAGAAGAGTTAGAGGTTATATATTGTGATATAACGGTTTATTGCAAGCGTTTTTAATAGTTTCTTCTAAACGTAAACGTTATTGTATAAAATACAAGTAGTTTTACTTATTATATTGCTATAAACCCATAAAATGTAGTGTTTTGAATGATTTTAAACTAGTTATCAGTGATATATAGCTGTTTCCCTACAAATTGAAGTATAAAATCCTTTTTTTAGAATAATTTGCACCTATAAGTAGCTTACATTACATTAAGCTATTAAATAGAAGAATAAGAGGTTATTTATTGTGATATAACGGTATATTGCAAGTGTTTTTTATAGTTTCTTCTAAACTGTAGCGTTATTGTATATATACAAGTAGTTTTACTTATTATATTGCTATAAACCCATAAAATGTAGTGTTTTGAATGATTTTAGCTAGTTATCAGTGATATATAGCTGTTTTCCTACAAATTGAAGTATAAAATCCTCTTTTTAGAATAATTAGCACCTATAAGTAGCTTACATTGCATTAAGCTATTAAATAGAAGAGTAAGAGGTTATTTATTGTGATATAACGGTATATTGCAAGCGTTTTTCATAGTTTCTTGTAAACTGTAGCGTTGTTGTATATATACAAGTAGTTTTACTTATTATATTGCTATAAACCCATAAAATGTAGTGTTTTCAATGATTTTAGATATTTATCAGTGATATATAGCTGTTTTCCTACAAATTGAAGTATAAAATCCTCTTTTTAGAATAATTTGCACCTATAAGTAGCTTACATTACATTAAGCTATTAAATAGAAGAGTAAGAGGTTATTTATTGTGATATAAAGGTATATTGCAAGCATTTTTCATAGTTTTTTATAAACTGTAACGTTATTGTATATACACAAGTAGTTTTACTTATCATATTGCTATAAACCTATAAAATGTTGAGTTTTCAATGATATTAGCTATTTATCGGTGATATATAGCAGTTTTCCTACAAATTGAAGTATAAAATCCTCTTTTTAGAATAATTTGCACCTATAAGTAGCTTACATTACATTAAGCTAATAAATAGAAGAGTAAGAGGTTATTTATTGTGATATAACGGAATATTGCAAGCGTTTTTCATAGTTTCTTGTAAACTGTAGCGTTATTGTATATATACAAGTAGTTTTACTTATTATATTGCTATAAACCCATAAATGTAGTGTTTTCAATGATATTAGCTATATATCGGTGATATTATAGCTGTTTTCCTACAAATTGAAGTATAAAATCTCTTTTAGAATATTTGCACCTATAAGTAGCTTACATTACATTAAGCTATTAATAAAGAGTAATAGGTATTTATTGTGATATAACGGTATATTGCAAGCGTTTTTTCATAGTTTCTTGTAAACTGTAGCTTATTGTATATATACAAGTAAGTTTACTTATCATATTGGTATAACCATTAAAATGTAGTGTTTTCAATGTTATTGCTTTTACGTGATTATTAGCTGTTTTCAAATTGAAATATAAAATCCTTTTTAGAATAATTTGCACCTTAAGTAGCTTACTTAATTAGGTTATTAAAAAGTAAGAGGTTATTTATTTGATATAACGGTATATAGCAAGCGTTTTTTCATAGTTTTTTGTAACTGTAGTTTTTGTATATATCATTTTTTACTTATCATATATGTATATTTAAATGTTGTTTTAATTATTTAGCTTTTTAAATCGTGATATATAGCTTTTTTAAAAATTGATTAATCCTTTTAGATAATTTCACTATAATAGAATAAATTTCTATTTAAAAGAGTATTGAGTTATAGTTTTTTCTTAATGAGCGTTTTATATTTGATTAATTTACTTATTTTATAACAAGTTTGTTTTAATTTTATTGTTAACATAAATTACTGTTTTATGTTAAACTAGTTATAGTGCTTTATAGATTTTTTACTATTATGATTAATCTTTAGTATAATTTCACTATAAGTCTTTATTTAAACTATTAATAGCTTTTAATGTTATTTATGTAAATAAGGTTATTATTTATATAGTTTCCTTATTAGCTATTCATAAATAGTGTTTTTATTATTTTGCTATACATAATTAGTTTTCAATGTTTTAAGCTTTTAATATTTACTAGTTTTAATAATTAAGTATTAAATAAATTTTAGAATATTTGCACTTAAGGTAATTACATTTTAATATTAAATAGAAGATATAGGTTTTATTGTTATAACGTATATTCAAGCTTTTTCATAGTTTCTTGTAAACTGTAGCGTTTTAATATATACAAGTATTTTTACTTATCATATTTCTTAAACCATAAAAGTAGTGTTTTAATATTTAATATAATTATCGGATATATACTTTTCCTACAAATTGAAGTATACATCTTTTTTTAATAATTTGCACCTATAAGTAGTTTTTAAATTATCCTATAATAGAAGAGTAAAGGTTATTTATTTTATAGCGGTATAATCAAGCGTTTGTCATAGTTTTCTTTAAATGTATTGTTGGTATTATATTTTTAAATTTTAATATAAACTTTTTAAAAAATTGTATTTTCAATGATATTAGCTATTTCTTATATAAATGTTTAAATTATTATTTTTTTAAAGATTTGCAACTATAAGTATGTTAATTCATTTGTATAAAGAAAGTAAGTTATTTATTCTATAAAGCATATTGAAGTTTTTCAATTCTTTTATCTATAGTATGTTTTCAATAATTTATTAATTTTTTAAAATTTCCCCAAATTAGTGTTTCATAATTAGCTATTATGGATAAAGTTATTTTAGATTAAGTATAATGCTGTTTTTATAGTTCTCTAAATGGTTTAATATAAAGTTTATTATAAGATAAGTTATTTATGTTTCAAATATTGCTACGTTATTATAGTTTTTCTAAATTCTTATTGTATTTCATTTATTTTTTATATATGCTATTATTTCATAAAATAATATTGAAATTTTTTATTAATATTAATTCTTCATGTATTTAACTGTATTTATGAATTAAGTATAATCCTTTTTTACAATATACCCTATAATGTAGTTTCATAATTAGCTATTTAAAAAAAGTAGATTTTATTGAATATACGTATAAATTAGCGTTTTCATATTTCTTTAAAGTAGCGTTATTAATATATAAAATATTTTTTAATATTAAACTATATATTGTTTTAATAATAAGTTAAGGTATATAGTGTTTTTAAATTGAAGTAAAATTATTTTTTAAACTTGACCTATATACTTTAAATTTAAAAATGTTTAATAAATAGTAATTATTATTGATATAAAATATTGCTAGCAATTTTCTATTTTTAAATGTAACTTTTTATATACAAAGATTAACTTATCATATGATATAAAATTAAAATTTAGTTTCAGGATATTGTTTTATCTGATATTAGCGGTTTTTCTACAATTAGTTAAACCTTTATTTATTAACACTAAAGTAGTTACTTATTAGCTAATAAAAGAGTAAAGTTTTTTTTGATATAGATATTGCAAGCTTTTTCATAGTTTCTTAAATTAGCTTAATAAATTAGTATTATATTATATTATGATAAACCTAATGAGTTTTCATGTATTGCTATATAACGGTTATTGCTTTTTCTATAATTTAAATTAACTTTTTTTTATAAATAATTTTGACCTATAGTATTCTATTACTTTAAATATTTTAAGAATATGATTTATTTGATAAGTTTTTGCAATTTTACATAAACTTTTAAGTAACGTAATGTACAACTAAGTTTACTTATCATTTGCTATTAAAATAAATTAGGTTTTTATATAAATTAATCGTTTATTAGTTTTTCACAATGAAATTAAAATACTTGTTTTAAAAATTAGCTAATTTCTTAATTATTGTAGTTTTACTTATTATATTGCTATAAACCCATAAAATGTAGTGTTTTGAATGATTTTAGCTAGTTATCAGTGATATATAGCTGTTTTCTTACAAATTGAAGTATAAATCCTCTTTTTAGAATAATTTGCACCTATAAGTAGCTTACAATACATTAAGCTATTAAAAGAAGAGTAAGAGGTTATTTATTGTGATATAACGGTATATTGCAAGCGTTTTTCATAGTTTCTTCTAAACTGTAGCGTTATTGTAATATACAAGTATTTTACTTATCATATTGCTATAAAGCCATAAAATGTAGTGTTTTCAATGATTTTAGCTAGTTATCAGTGATATATACGTTTTCCTACAAATTGAAGTATAAAATCCTCTTTTAGAATAATTGCACCTATAAGTAGCTTACATTACATTAAGCTATTAAATAGAAGAGTAAGAGGTTATTATTGTGATATAACGGTATATTGCAAGCGTTTTTCATAGTTTCTTGTAAACTGTAGCGTTATTGATATATACAAGTAGTTTTACTTATCAGATGCTATAAAACCCATAAAATGTAGTGTTTTCAATGTATTAAATATTTCGGTGATATATAGCTGTTTTCCTAAAATTGAAGTATACAATCCTTTTTTTAGAATAATTTGCACCTATAAGTAGCTTACATTACATTACATAATAAATAGAAGAGTAAGAGGTTATTATTGTGATATAGCGGTATATTGCAAGCGTTTGTCATAGTTTCAGGTAAAATGTAGCGTTATTGTATATATACAAGTAGTTTTACTATCAGATTGCTATAAACCCAAAAATGTAGTGTTTTCAATGATATTAGCTATTTGTCGGTGATATATAAGCTGTTCTCCTAAAATTGAAGTATAAATCCTTTTTTTAGAATAATTTTGCACCTATAAGTAGCTTACATTACATTAGCTAATAAATGGAAGAGTAAGAGGTTATTTATGTGATATAAAGGTATATTGCAAGCGTTTTTCATATTTCTTCTAAAACTGTAGCGTTATTGTATATATACAAGTAATTTACTATTATATTGCTATAAACCATAAAATGTAGTGTTTTCAATGATATTAGCTATTTTCGGTGATATATAGCTGTTTTCCTACAAATTGAAGTATAAAATCCCTTTTTAGAATAATTTGCACCTATAAGTAGCTTACATACATTAAGCTATTAAATAGAAGAGTAAGAGGTTATTTATTGTGGTATAACGTATATTGCTAGCGTTTTTCATAGTTTCTTCTAAACTGTAGCGTTATTGTATATATACAAGTAGTTTTACTTATTATATTGCTATATACCCATAAAATGTAGTGTTTTCAATGATATTAGCTAGTTATCAGTGATATATAGCTGTTTTCCTACAAATTGAAGTATAAAATCCTCTTTTTAGAATAATTTGCACCTATAAGTAGCTTACATTACATTAAGCTATTAAATAGAAGAGTAAGAGGTTATTTATTGTCGTATAACGGTATATTGCAAGCGTTTTTTCATAGTTTCTTCTAAACTGTAGCGTTATTGTATATATACAAGTAGTTTTACTTATTATATTGCTATAAACCCATAAAATGTAGTGTTTTTCAATGATATTAGCTATTTATCGGTGATATATAGCTGTTTTCCTACAAATTGAAGTATAAAATCCTCTTTTTAGAATAATTTGCACCTATGAGTAGGTTACATTACATTAAGCTATTAAATAGAAGAGTAAGAGGTTATTTATTGTGGTATAACGGTATATTGCAAGCGTTTTTCATAGTTTCTTCTAAACTGTACGTTATTTATATATACAAGTAGTTTTACTTATGATATTGCTATAAACCCATAAAATGTAGTGTTTTCAATGATATTGCTATTATCGGTGATATATAGCTGTTTTCCTACAAATTGAAGTATAAAATCCTCTTTTTAGAATAATTTGCACCTATAAGTAGCTTACATTACATTAAGCTATTAAATAGAAGAGTAAGAGGCTTATTTATTGTGATATAACGGTATATTGCAAGCGTTTTTCATAGCTTCTTGTAAACTGTACGTTATTGTATATATACAAGTAGTTTTACTGATTATATTGCTATAAACCCATAAAATGTAGTGTTTTCAATGATATTAGCTATTATCGGTGATATATAGCTGTTTTCCTACAATTGAAGTATAAAATCCTCTTTTTAGAATATTTGAACCTTAAGTAGCTTACATTACATTAAGCTATTAAATAGAAGAGTAAGAGGTTATTTATTGTGATATAGCGGTATATTGCAAGCGTTTTGTCATAGTTTCTTCTAAACTGTAGCGTTATTGTATATATACAAGTAGTTTTACTTATTATATTGCTATAAACCCATAAAATGTAGTGTTTTCATATTTTAGCTAGTTATCAGTTATATATATACAAGTAGTTTACTTATATATGCTATAAACCCATATAATGTAGTGTTTCAATTATATTAGCTAGTTATCAGTGAATATACTGTTTTCCTACAAATTGAGGTATAAAATCTTTTTTTTAGAATAATTTGCAACCTATAAGTAGCTTACATTACATTAAGCTATTAAATAGAAGAGTAAGAGGTTATTTATTGTGATATACGGTATATTCAAGCGTTTTTCATAGTTTCTTGTAAACTGTATCGTTATTGTATATATACAAGTAGTTTTACTAACCAATTGCTATAAACCCATAAAATGTAGTGTTTTCATGATATTAAATATTTATCGTGATATATACTGTTTTCCTACAATTGAAGTATACAATCCTTTTTTTAGAATAATTGCACCTATAAGTAGCTTTAAATTTCATTATCCTAATAAATAGAGAGTAAGAGTTATTTTTTGTGATTATAGCGGTATATTGCAAGCGTTTGTCATAGTTTCTTGTAAATGTAGCGTTTGTATATATAAGTAGTTTTACTTATCATATTGCTATAAACCTATAAAATGTAGTGTTATTCAATGATATTAAGCTATTTGTCGGTGATTATATAGCTGTTCTCCTACAAATTGAAGTATAAAATCCTTTTTTGTTAATAATTTGCACCTATAGTAGCTTACATTACATTAGCTAATAAATGAAGAGTAAGAGGTTATTTATTGTGATATAAAGGTATATAGCAAGGTTTTTCATAGTTTCTTGTAACTGTACGTATTGTATATATACAAGTAGTTTACTTATATATTGCTATAAGCCATAAAATGTAGTGTTTTCAATGATTTTAGCTATTATCAGTGATATATAGCTGTTTTCCTACAATTGAAGTATAAAATCTCTTTTAGATAATTGCACCATAAGTAGCTTACATTACATTAGCTAATAAATAGAAGAGTAAGAGGAAATTTATTGTCATATAACGGTATATTCCAAGCGTTTTTCATAGTTTCTTGTAAACTGTAGCGTTATTGTATATATACAAGTAGTTTTACTTATCATATTGCTATAAACCATATAATGTAGTGTTTTCAATGATATTAGCTATTATCAGTGATATATAGCTGTTTTCCTACAAATTGAAGTATAAAATATCTTTTTAGAATAATTTGCACCTATAAGTAGCTTACATTACATAAAGCTATTAAATAGAAGATTAAGAGGTTATTTATTGTGATATAAACGGTATATTGCAAGCGTTTTGTCATAGTTTCTTGTAAACTGTAGCGTTATTGTATATATACAAGTAGTTTTACTTATCATATTGCTATAAACCTATAAAATGTAGTGTTTTCAATGATATCAGCTATTTGTTATCGGTGATATATAGCTGTTCTTCCTACAAATTGAAGTATGAAATCCTTTTTTTAGAATAATTTGCACCTATAAGTAACTTACATTACATTAAGCTAATAAATGGAAGAGTAAGAGGTTATTTATTGTGATATAAAGGTATATAGCAAGCGTTTGTCATAGTTTCTTGTAAACTGTAGCGTTATTGTATATATACAAGTAGTTTTACTTATCAGATTGCTATAAACCCATAAAATGTAGTGTTTTCAATGATATTAGCTATTTATCGGTGATATATAGCTGTTTTCCTACAAATTGAAGTATAAAATCCTCTTTTTAGAATAATTTGCACCTATAAGTAGGTTACATTACATTAAGCTATTAAATAGAAGAGTAAGAGGTTACTTATTGTGATATAACGGTATATTGCAAGCTTTTCATAGTTTCTTGTAAACTGTAGCGTTATTGTATATATAAAGTAGTTTTACTTATCATATTGCTATAAACCCATAAAATGTAGGGTTTTCAATGATATTAGCTATTTATCGGTGATATATAGCTGTTTTCCTACAAATTGAAGTATAAAATCCTCTTTTTAGAATAATTTGCCCCTATAAGTAGCTTACATTACATTAAGCTAGTAAATAGAAGAGTAAGAGGAAATTTATTGTGATATAACGGTATATTGCAAGCGTTTTTCATAGTTTCTTGTAAACTGTAGCGTTATTGTATATATACAAGTAGTATTACTATAATTGCATAAACCCATAAAATGTAGTTTTTTCAATGATTTTACCTAGTTATCAGTGTTATATATCTGTTTTCCTACAAATTGAGGTATAAAATCCTCTTTTTAGAATAATTTGCACCTATAAGTAGCTTACATTACATTAAGCTATTAAATAGAAGAGTAAGAGATTATTTATTGTGATATAACGGTATATTGCAAACGTTTTTCATAGTTTCTTGTAAACTGTAGCGTTATTGTATATATACAAGTAGTTTTACTTATCATATTGCTATAAACCCATAAAATGTAGTGTTTTTAATGATATTAGCTATTTATCGGTGATATATAGCTGTTTTCCTACAAATTGAAGTATAAAATCCTTTTTTTAGAATAATTTGCCACTATAAGTAGCTTACATTACATTAAGCTAGTAAATAGAAGAGTAGGAGGAAATTTATTGTGATATAACGGTATATTGCAAGCGTTTTTTAATAGTTTCTTGTAAACTGTAGCGTTATTGTATATATACAAGTAGTTTTACTGATTATATTGCTATAAACCCATAAAATGTAGTGTTTTCAATGATTTTACCTAGTTATCAGTGTTATATATCTGTTTTCCTACAAATTGAGGTATAAAATCCTCTTTTTAGAATAATTTGCACCTATAAGTAGCTTACATTACATTAAGGTATTAAATAGAAGAGTAAGAGGTTATTTATTGTGATATAACGGTATATTGCAAGCGTTTTTCATAGTTACTTGTAAACTGTAGCGTTATTGTATATATACAAGTAGTTTTACTGATTATATTGTTATAAACCCATAATATGTAGTGTTTTCAATGATTCTACCTAGTTATCAGTGTTATATATCTGTTTTCCTACAAATCGAAGTATAAAATCCTCTTTTTAGAATAATTTGCACCTATAAGTAGCTTACATAACATTAAGCTATTAAATAGAAGAGTTAGAGGTTATATATTGTGATATAACGGTTTATTGCAAGCGTTTTTCATAGTTTCTTCTAAACTGTAGCGTTATTGTATATATACAAGTAGTTTTACTTATTATATTGCTATAAACCCATAATATGTAGTGTTTTGAATGATTTTAGCTAGTTATCAGTGATATATAGCTGTTTTCCTGTAAATTGAAGTATAAAATCCTCTTTTTAGAATAATTTGCACCTATAAGTAGCTTATATTACATTAAGCTATTAAATAGAAGAGTAAGAGGTTATTTATTGTGATATAGCGGTATATTGCAAGCGTTTTTCATAGTTTCTTGTAAACTGTAGCGTTATTGTATATATACAAGTAGTTTTACTTATCATATTGCTATAAAACCCATATAATGGTAGTGTTTTCAATGATTTTACTAGTTTCAGTGATATATAGATCGCGTTTTCCCTACAAATTGAAGTAAAAATCCTCTTTTTAGAATAATTTGCCCTATCAGTAGCTTACATTACATTAAGCTATTTAAATAGAAGAGTAAGAGGGTTATTTATTGTGGTCATTAACGGTATATTGCAAGCGTTTTTCATAGTTTTCTTGTAAACTGTGCGTTCTTGTAATATATACAAGGTAGTTTTTACTTATTATATTGCTATAAACCCTAAAATTGTTAGTGTTTTCAATTGATATGAGCTATTTATCGGTGCTAATATAGCTGTTTTCCTACCATTGAAGTATAAATCCTCTTTTTAGAATATTTTGCACCTATAGTAACTTACATTACATTAAGCTATTAAATAAGAAGGTAGAGGTCATTTATTGTGATATAGCGGTATATTGCAAGCGGTTGTCATAGTTTCTTCAAACTGTTAGCGTATGTATTATAAACCGTAGTTTTACTTATTATAATTGCTATAAACCCATAAAATGTAGTGTTTTCAATTATTTTAGCTAGTTACTCATTTAAATATTATACGCTGTTTTCCTACAAATTGAAGTATAAAATTCCTCTTTTTAGAATAATTGCACCTTAAGTGACTACATTACTTAAGCTATTAAATCAAGAAGAGTAGGAGGTTATTTCTTGTGATATACGGTATATTGCCAAGCGTTTTTCATAGTTTCTTGTTAAACTGTAGCGTTATTGGTATATATCAAGTAGTTTACTGATTATATTGCTATAAACCCATAAAATGTAGTGTTTTCAAATGATTTTAACCTAGTTTATCAGTGATATATAGCTGTTTTCCTACAATTGAAGGTATAAAATCTTTTTTTTAGAATAATTTGCACCTATAAGTAGCTTACATTACATTAAGCTTATTAATAGAAGAGTAAAGAGGTTATTTATTGTGGTAATAACGTATATTGCAAGCGTTTTTCATAGTTTTCTTCTAACTGTAGTGTTATTGTATATATACAAGTAGTTTTACTTTATTATATTGCTATAAACCCATAAAATGTAGTGGTTTTCAATGATATTGCTTATTTATCGGGGGTGAATATAGCTGTTTTCCTACAAATTGAAGTATAAAATCCTCTTTTTAGAATATTTGCACCTCTAAGTAGCTTACATTACATAAAGCTATTAAATAGAAGATTAAGAGGTTATTTATTGTGATATAACGGTATATTGCAAGCGTTTTGTCATAGTTTCTTGTAAACTGTAGCGTTATTGTATATATACAAGTAGTTTTACTTATCAGATTGCTATAAACCCATAAAATTTTAGTGTTTTCAATGATATTAGCTATTTATCGGTGATATATACTGTTTTCCTACAAATTGAAGTATAAAATCCTTTTTTTGAATAATTTGCAAATATAAGTAGCTTACATTACATTAAGCTATTATAGAAGAGTAAGAGGTTATTTATTGTGATATAACGCTATATTGCAAGCGTTTTTCATAGTTCTTGTAAACTGTACCGTTATTTTTATATACAAGTAGTTCTACTATGATATTGCTATAAACCCTAAAATGTAGTGTTTTCAATGATATTGGCTAATTTTCGGTGATATATAGCTGTTTTTCCTACAAATTGAAGTATAAATCCTCTTTTTAGAATAATTTGCACTATAATTAGTTACATTAATTAAGCTATTAAATAGAAGAGTAAGAGGTTATTTTATTGTGATATAACGGTATATTGCAAAGGTTTTTCATAGTTTCTCTAAACTGTAGCGTTATTTTTATATACAAATAGTTTTACTTATTATATTGCTATAAAGCCATAAAATGTAGTGTTTTCAATGATATTAGCTAATTTTCGGTGATATATAGCTGTTTTTCCTACAAATTGAGTATAAAATCCTCTTTTAGAATAATTTGCACCTTTAAGTAGCTTACATTACATTAACTATAATAGAAGAGTAAGGTTATTTATTGTGATATAACGGTATGATTGCAAGCTTTTCATAGTTTCTTCTAAACTGTAACGTTATTGTATATATGCAAGTATTTACTTATCAAAATTGCCCATAAACCTTAAAATGTGGTTTTTTAAAAGATATTAGCTATTTATCGGTGACATATAGCTGTTTCCTCAAATTGAAGTATACAATCTTTTTTAAGAATAATTTGCACTATAAAGTAGCTTACATTACATTAATCTAGTAAATGAAGAGTAAGATGTTATTTATTGTGATATAACGGTATATGCAAGCGTTTTTCAAGTTTCTTGTAAACTGTAGCGTTTTTTGTAAAATATACAGTAAATTTTACTTATCAGATTGCTTTAAAACCATAAAATGTAGTGTTTCAATGATATTAAATATTTATCGGTGATATATAGCTGTTTTCCTACAAATTGAAGTATAAAATCCTCTTTTTAAAAAGTAATTTGCACCTTTTAGTTGCTTACATTAAATTAAGCTATTAAATAGAAGAGTAAGAGTTTATTATGTGATATAACGTATATTTTCCACGTTTTTCATAGTTTCTTGTAAACGTAGCGTTATTGTATATATACAAGTAGTTTTACTTATTTATTGCTATAAACCCATAAAAAGTAGTGTTTTCAATGATTTAGATAGTTATCAGTGATATATAGCTGTTTTCCTACAAATTGAAGTATAAAATCCTCTTTTAGAATAATTTGAACCTATAAGTAGTTTCATTACTTTTAAACAATTTAAATAGAAGAGTAGAGGTTATTTAATGTGATATAACGGTAATATTACAACCGTTTTTTCATAGTTTTTTTGTAAACTGTAGCGTTATTGATAAATACAAGTAAATTTTACTCATTATATTGCTATAAACCCATAAAATGTAGTGTTTTCAAAGATTTTAACCTAGTTATCAGTTATATATAGCTGTTTTCCTACAAATTGAAGTATACAATCCTTTTTTAGAATAATTTGCACCTATAAGTCATTACATTACATTAGCTATTAAAGAAGAGTAAAGGTTATTTATTGTGATATAAGTATTTGCAAGCGTTTTTCAGAATTTCTCTAAACTGTTGCGTTATTGTATATATACAAGTAGTTTACTTATTATATTCTATAAACCCATAATGTAGGTTTTCAATGATTTAGCTAGTTTCAGTGATATATAGCTGTTTTCCTACAATTGAAGTATAAAATCCTCTTTTTAGAATAATTTGCACCTATAAGTGCTTACATTACATTTTAGCTAATAAATAGAAAATAAGAGGTTATTTATTGTGATATAACGTATAATAGCAAGCATTTTTCATAAGTTCTTGTAAACTGTAAGCGTTATTGTATATATACAAGTAGTTACTTATCATATTGCTTTTAAACCCATAAAAAAGTAGTGTTTCATGATATTAGCTATTTATCGGTAATATATAGCTGTTTTCCTTACAAATCGAATATAAAATCCTCTTTTTAGAATAATTTGACACCTATAAGTAGCTTACATAACATTAAGCTATTAAATAGAAGAGTTAGAGGTATTAAATTTGATATAACGGTTTATTTGCAAGCGTTTTTCATAGTTTCTTCTAAACTGTAGCGTTATTGTATATATACAGTAGTTTTTTCTTTTTATATTGCTATAAACCATAAATGTAGTGTTATCAATGATTTTAGCTAGTTTTTCAGTGATATATAGCTGTTTCCCTACATTGAGTATAAAATCCTTTTTTTAGAATAATTTGCACCTATAAGTAGCTTACATTACATTAAGCTATTAAAAGAAGAATAAGGTTATTTATTGTGATATAACGGTTATATTGCAAAAATGTTTTTATAGTTTCTTCTAAACTGTAGCGTTATTGTATATAACAAGTAGTTTTACTTATTATATTGCTATAAACCATAACATGTAGTGTATTCAATGATTTAGATGTTTATCAGTGATATATAGCTTGTTTTCCTACAAATTGAAGTATAAAATCCTCTTTTTAGAATAATTTGTCCCTATAAGTAGCTTACATTACATTAAGCTATTAAATAGAAGAGTAAGAGGTTATTTATTGTGATATAACGGTATATTGCAAGCATTTTTCATAGTTTTTTATAAACTGTAACGTTATTGTATATATACAAGTAGTTTTAATTATCATATTGCTATAAACCCATAAAATGTAGTATTTTCAATGATATTAGCTATTTATCGGTGATATATAAGCTGATTTCCTACAATTGAAGTATAAATCCTCTTTTTTAAAATAATTGCACCTATAAGAAGCTTAATTACATTAAGCATTAAATTGAAGAGTTTAAAAGGTTATTTAATGTGGTATAACGGTATTGGCAAGCGTTTTTCATAGGTTTTTCTTAAACTGTAGCGTTATTGTATATATACAATAGTTTTAAAATTATTATATGCTATAAACCCATAAATGTAGTATTTCAATGATATTAGCTATTTATCGTGTAATATAGCTGATTTCCTACAAATTGAAGTATAAAATCCTCTTTTAGAATAATTTGCACTATAATTAGCTTACATTACATTAAGCTATTAATAGAAGAGTAGTAGGTTAGTTAATTGTAGTATAAGGTATATTGCAAGCGTTTTTTATAGTTTTCTTCTAAACTGTAGCGTTATGTATATATACAAGTAGTTTTCCTTATTATATTGCTATAAACCCATAAAATTAGTGTTTTCAATGATATTAGCTTTTTTATCGGAATATATAGCTTTTTCCTACAATTTGAAGTATAAATCCTCTTTTTAGAATAATTTGCAAAACTATAAGTAGCTTACATTACATTAAGCATTAAATATGAAGAGTATAGGTTATTTATTGTGATATAACGGTATATTGAAGCGTTTTTCATAGTTTCTTGTAACTGTAGCGTTATTGTATATATGCAAGTAAGTTTACTTATCATATTGCTATAACCCATAAAATGTAGTGTTTTCAATGATATTAGCTATTTATCGTGATATATAGCTGTTTTCCTACAAAATTGAAATATAAAATCCTTTTTTAAGAATAATTTGCCAACAAAGTAAACTTTTCATTTTCATTAAGCTATTAAATAGAAGAGTAAGAGGTTATTTATTGTGATATAACGTATATAGCAAGCGTTTTTCAAGTTCTTTTAACTGTAGCGTTATTGTATATATACAGTAGTTTTACTTATCATATTGCTATAAACCCATAAAATGTAGTGTTTTCAATGATATTAAACTATTTATCAGTGATATATAGCTGTTTTTCCTACAAATCGAAGTATAAAATCCTCTTTTTAGAATAATTTGCACCTATAAGTAGCTTACATAACATTAAGCTATTAATAGAAGAGTTAGAGGTTATATATTGTGATAAATAACGGTTTATTGCAAGCGTTTTTCATAGTTTCTTCTAAACTGTAGCGTTATTGTATATATACAAGTAGTTTTACTTATTATATTTCTATAACCATAATATGTAGTGTTTTGAATGATTTTTAAGCTAGTTATCAGTGATATATAGCTGTTTTTCCTACAATTGAAGTAAAATCCGCTTTTTAGAATAATTTGCACCTATAAGGGAGCTTACATTGCATTAAGCTATTAAATAGAAGAGTAAGAGGTTATTTATTGTGATATAACGTATATTGCAGCGTTTTCATAGTTTCTTGTAAACTGTAGCGTTGTTGATATATACAAGTTAGTTTTACTTATTATATTGCTATAAACCCATAAATGTGGTGTTTCAATGATTTTAGCTAGTTATCAGTGATATATACTGTTTTCCTGTAAATTGAAATATAAAATCCTCTTTTTAGAATAATTTGCACCTATAAGTAGCTTTCATTACATTAAGCTATAAATAAAAAGAGTAAGAGGTTATTTATTGTAGTATACGGTATATTGCAAGCGTTTTCATAGTTTTTTTAAACTGTAGCTTATTGTATATATACAAGTAGTTTTCCTTATTATATTGCTATAAACCCATAAAAGTAGTGTTTTCAATGATATCAATGATGTTCAATTCAATGCTATTTATCGGTGATATATAGCTGTTTTCCTACAAATTGAAGTATAAATCCTCTTTTTCGAATAATTTGCACCTATAAGTAGCTTACATTACATTAAGCTATTAAATAGAAGAGTAATAGGTTATTTATTGTGATATAACGGTATATTGCAAGCGTTTTTCATAGTTTCTTGTAAACTGTAGCGTTATTGTATATATACAAGTAAGTTACTTATCATATTGCTATAAACCCATAAAATGTAGTGTTTTCAATGATATTAAACTAGTTTTCAGTGATATATACTGTTTTCCTACAAATTGAAATATAAAATCCTTTTTAAGAATAATTTGCACCTAAAAGTAGCTTACATTACATTAAGCTATTAAATAGAAGAGTAAGAGGTTATTTATTGTGATATAAATGTATATAGCTAGCGTTTTTCATAGTTTCTTGTAAACTGTAGCGTTATTGTAATATAACAAGTAGTTTTACTTATCATATTGCTTTTAAACCCATAAGATGTAGTGATTTCAATGATATTAGCTATTTATCGGTGATATATAGCTGTTTCTACAAATCGAAGTATAAAATCTCTTTTTAGAATAATTTGCACCTATAATAGCTTACATAACATTAAGCTATTAAATAGAAGAGTTAGAGGTTATATATTGTGATATAACGGTTTATTGCAAGCGTTTTTCATAGTTTCTTCTAAACTGTAGCGTTATTGTATATATACAAGTAGTTTTACTATTATATTGCTATAAACCCATAAAATGTAGGTTTTGAATGATTTAGCTAGTTATCAGTGATATATAGCTGTTTCCTACAAATTGAAGTATAAAATCCTCTTTTTAGAATAATTAGCACCTATAAGTAGCTTACATTGCATTAAGCTATTAAATAGAAAAAGTAAGAGGTTATTTATTGTGATATAACGGTATATTGCAAGCGTTTTTCATAGTTTCTTGTAAACTGTACCGTTATTTTATATATACAAGTAGTTTTACTTATGATATTGCTATAAACCCATAAAATTAGTGTTTTCAATGATATTAGCTATTTATCGGTGATATAGCTGTTTTCCTACAAATTGAAGTATACCATCCTTTTTTTAGAATAATTTGCCCCTATAAGTAGCTTACATTACATTTAAACTATTAAATAGAAGAGTAAGAGGAAATTTATTGTGATATATAACGGTATATTGCAGCGTTTTTTAATAGTTTCTTGTAAACTGTAGCGTTATTGATATATACAAGTAGTTTTACTTATTATATTGCTATAAAGCATAAAATGTAGTGTTTTCAATGATTTAGCTATTTATCAGTGATATATAGCTGTTTCCTACAAATTGAAGTATAAAATCATTTTTAGGATAATTTGCACCTATAAGTAGCTTACATTATATTAAGCTATTAAATAGAAGAGTAAGAGGTTATTTATTGTGATATAACGGTATATTGCAAGCGTTTTTCATAGTTTCTTGTAAATGTAGCGATTATGTATATATACAAGTAGTTTTACTGATCATATTGCTATAAACCCATATAAAATGTAGTGTTTTCAATGATATTAGCTATTTATCGGTGATATATAGCTGTTTTCCTACAAATTGAAGTATAAAATCCTCTTTTTAGAATAATTTGCACCTATAGCTACTTACATTACATTAAGCTATTAAATAGAAGAGTAGGAGGTTATTATTGTGATAGACGGTATATTGCAAGCGTTTTCATTGTTCTTGTAAAACTGTAGCGTTATTGTATATATACAAGTAGTTTTACTTATTATATTGCCCATAAACCCATAAAATGTAGTGTTTTCAATGATTTTAGCTAGTTATCAGTGATATATAGCTTGTTTCCTACAAATTGAAGTATAAAATCCTTTTTTTAGAATAATTTGCAAATATAAGTAGCTTACATTACATTAAGCTTTAAATAGAAGAGTAAGAGGTTATTATTGATATAACGGTATATTGCAAGCGTTTTCATAGTTTCTTGTAAACTGTACCGTTATTTTATATATACAAGTAGTTTTACTTATGATATTGCTATAAAGCCATAAAATGTAGTGTTTTCAAAGATTTTAGCTAGTTATCAGTAATATATAGCTTTTTCCTACAAATTGAAGTAAAAATCCTCTTTTAGAATAATTTGCAACCTATAAGTAGCTTACATTACATTAAGCTATTAAATAGAAGAGTAGAGGTTATTTTGTGATATAACGGTATATAGCAAGCGTTTTTCATTGTTTCTTGTAAAACTGTAGCGTTATTGTATATATATACAAGTAGTTTTACTTATCATATTGCTATAAACCCATAAAATGTAGTATTTTAAATGATATTAGCTAATTATCGGTGATATATAGCTGTTTTCCTACAAATTGATGTATAAAATCCTCTTTTAGAATAATTTGCACCTATAAGTAGCTTACATTTCATTAAGCTATTAAATAGAAGAGTAAGAGGTTATTTATTGTGATATAACGGTATATTGCAAGCGTTTTTCATAGTTTCTTCTAAACTGGCGTTATTGTATATATACAAGTAGTTTTACTTATCATATTGCTATAAACCCATATAATGTAGTGTTTTCAATGATATTAGCTAGTTATCAGTGATATATAGCTGTTTTCCTATAAATTGAAGTATAAAATTATCTTTTTAGAATAATTTGCACCTATAAGTAGCTTATTTTACATTAAGCTATTAAATAGAAGATTAAGAGGTTATTTATTGTGATATAACGGTATATTGCAAGCGTTTTTCATAGTTTCTTGAAAACTGTAGCGTTATTGTATATATACAAGTAGTTTTAAGTATCAGATTGCTAGAAACCCATAAAATGTAGTGTTTTCAATGATATTAAATATTTATCGGTGATATATAGCTGTTTTCCTACAAATTGAAGTATACAATCCTTTTTTTAGAATAATTTGCACTATAAGTAGCTTACAAATTTCATTATCCTAATAAATAGAAGAGTAAGAGGTTATTTATTGTGATATAGCGGTATATTGCAAGCGTTTGTCATAGTTTCTTGTAAACTGTAGCGTTATTGTATATATACAAGTAGTTTTACTTATCAGATTGCTATAAACCCATAAAATGTAGTGTTTTCATGATATCAGCTATTTGTCGGTGATATATAGCTGTTCTCCTTCAAATTGAAGTATAAAATCCTTTTTTTAGAATAATTTGCACCTATAAGTAACTTACATTACATTAAGCTAATAAATGGAAGAGTAAGAGGTTATTTATTGTGATATAAAGGTATATAGCAAGCGTTTGTCATAGTTTCTTGTAAACTGTAGCGTTATTGTATATATACAAGTAGTTTTACTTATCAGATTGCTATAAACCCATAAAATGTAGTGTTTTCAATGATATTAGCTATTTATCGGTGATATATAGCTGTTTTCCTGCAAATTGAAGTATAAAATCCTCTTTTTAGAATAATTTGCCCCTATAAGTAGCTTACATTACATTATGCTAGTAAATAGAAGAGTAGGAGGAAATTTATTGTGATATAACGGTATATTGCAAGCGTTTTTCATAGTTTCTTGTAAACTGTAGCGTTATTGTATATATACAAGTAGTTTTACTGATTATATTGTTATAAACCCATAAAATGTAGTGTTTTCAATGATTCTACCTAGTTATCAGTGTTATATATCTGTTTTCCTACAAATTGAGGTATAAAATCCTCTTTTTAGAATAATTTGCACCTATAAGTAGCTTACATTACATTAAGCTATTAAATAGAAGAGTAAGAGATTATTTATTGTGATATAACGGTATATTGCAAGCGTTTTTCATAGTTTCTTGTAAACTGTAGCGTTATTGTATATATATAATTAGTTTTACTTATCATATTGCTATAAACCCATAAAATGTAGTGTTTTTAATGATATTAGCTATTTATCGGTGATATATAGCTCTTTTCCTACAAATTGAAGTATACAATCCTTTTTTTAGAATAATTTGCACCTATAAGTAGCTTACATTACATTAAGCTATTAAATAGAAGAGTAAGAGGTTATTTATTGTGATATAACGGTATATTGCAAGCGTTTTTCATAGTTTCTTGTAAACTGTACCGTTGATTTATATATACAAGTAGTTTTACTTATGATATTGCTATAAACCCATAAAAATTAGTGTTTTCAATGATATTAGCTATTTATCGGTGATATATAGCTGTTTTCCTACAAATTGAAGTATACCATCCTTTTTTTAGTATAATTTGCCACTATAAGTAGCTTTCATTACATTAAGCTAGTAAATAGAAGAGTAGGAGGAAATTTATTGTGATATAACGGTATATTGCAAGCGTTTCTCATAGTTTCTTGTAAACTGTAGCGTTATTGTATATATACAAGTAGTTCTACTTATCATATTGCTATAAACCCATAAAATGTAGTGTTTTCAATGATATTAGCTATTTATCGGTGATATATAGCTGTTTTCCTACAAATTGAAGTATAAAATCCTCTTTTTAGAATAATTTGCACCTATAAGTAGCTTACATTACATTAAGCTATTAAATAAAAGAGTAAGAGGTTATTTATTGTGATATAACGGTATATTGCAAGCGTTTTTCATAGTTTCTTCTAAACTGTAGCGTTATTGTATATATACAAGTAGTTTTACTTATATATTGCTATAAACCCATAAAATGTAGTGTTTTCAATGATTTAGCTAGTTATCGTGTATAATAGCTGTTTTCCTACAAATTGAAGTATAAAATCCTCTTTTTAGAATAATTGCACCTATAAGTAGCTAAAATTACATTAAGCTATTAAATAGAAGAGTAAGAGGTTATTTATTGTGATATAACGGTATATTGAAGCGTTTTTCATAGTTTTTTTAAACTGTTCGGTTATTGTATATATACAAGTAGTTTTACTTATCATATTGCTATAAACCTTAAATGTAGTTTTTTCAATGATATTAGCTATTATCGGTGATCATATAGTGTTTTCCTACAAATTGAGTATACAATCCTCTTTTTAGAATAATTTGCAGCTATAAGTAGCTTACATTACATAAGCTATAAATAGAAGAGTAAGAGGTTAATTTATTGTGATATAACGGTATATTGCCAAGCGTTTTCATAGTTTCTTGTAAACTGTAGCGTTATTGTATATATACAAGTAGTTTTACTTATCATATTGCTATAAACCCATAAAATGTAGTGTTTTCAATGATATTAGCTATTTATCGGTGATATATAGCTGTTTTCCTACAAATTGAAGTAAAAATCCTCTTTTTAGAATAATTTGCACCTATAAGTAGCTTACATTACATTAAGCTATTAAATAAAAGAGTAAGAGGCTATTTATTGTGATATAACGGTATATTGCAAGCGTTTTTCATAGTTTCTTCTAAACTGTAGCGTTATTGTATATATACAAGTAGTTTTACTTATCATATTGCTATAAACCCATAAAATGTAGTTGTTTTCAATGATATTAGCTATTTATCGGTGATATTCTAAAATGCTGTTTTCCTACAAATGAAGTATAAAATCCTCTTTTAGAATAATTTGCACCTATAAGTAGCTACATTACATTAAGCTATTCAATAGAAGAGTAAGAGGTTATATTTATTGTGATATAACGGTTATTTGTAAGCGTTTTTCATAGTTTCTTCTAAACTGTGCGTTATTGTATATATACAAGTAGTTTTACTTATCATATTGCTATAAACCCTTAAAATGTATTTTTTTCAATGAGATTAGCTATTTATCGGTGATATATAGCTGTTTTCCTACAAATTGAAGTATAAAATCCTCTTTTTAGAATAATTTGGCAGCTATAAGTAGCTTACATTACATTAAGCTATTAAATAGAAGAGTAAGAGGTTATTTATTGTGATATAACGTATATTGCAAGCGTTTTTCATAGTTTCTTGTAAACTGTAGCGTATTGTATATATACAAGTAGTTTTACTTATATATTGCTATAAACCCATAAAATGTAGTGTTTTCAATGAATTAGCTATTTATCGGTGATATTCCTAAATTGCTGTTTTTCCCACAAATTGAAGTATAAAAATCCTCTTTTTAGAATAATTTGCACCTATAAGTAGCTTACATTACATTAAGCTATTAAATAGAAGAGTAAGAGGTTATTTATTGTGATATAACGGTACATTGCAGCGTTTTTCATAGTTTCTTCTAAACTGTTGCGTTATTGTATATATACAAGTAGTTTTACTTATCATATTGCTATAAACCCTAAAATGTAGTTTTTTCAATGAATTAGCTAGTTATCGGTGATATATAGCTGTTTCCTACAAATTGAAGTATAAAATCCTCTTTTTAGAATAATTTGCACCTATAAGTAGCTTACATTACATTAAGCTATTAAATAGAAGAGTAAGAGGTTATTTATTGTGATATAACGTATATTGCAAGCGTTTTTCATAGTTTCTTCTAAACTGTAGCGTTATGTATATATACAAGTAGTTTTACTTATTATATTTCTATAAACCCATAAAATGTAGTGTTTCAATGATTTTAGCTATTTATCGGTGATATTCCTAAAGCTGTTTTCCTACAAATTGAAGTATAAAATCCTCTTTTAGAATAATTTGCACCTATAAGTAGCTTACATTACATTAAGCTATTAAATAGAAGAGTAAGAGGTTATTATTGTGATATAACGGTTATTGCAAGCGTTTTTTTATAGTTTCTTCTAAACTGTAGCGTTATTGTATATATACAAGTAGTTTTTACCTTTTTAGTTGCTATAAACCCATAAAATGTAGTGTTTTCAATGATATTAGCTATTTATCGGGGATATATAGCTGTTTTCCTACAATTGAAGTATAAAAATCCTCTTTTTAGAATAATTTGCACCTATAAGTAGCTTACATTACATTAAGCTATTAAATAGAAGAGTAAGAGGTTATTTATTGTGATATAACGATATATTGCAAGCGTTTTTCATAGTTTCTTCTAAACTGTAGCGTTATTGTATATATACAAGTAGTTTTACTTATTATATTGCTATAAACCCATAAAATGTAGTGTTTTCAATTTATATTAGTATTTATCGGTGATATATAGCTGTTTTCCTACAAATTGAAGTATAAAATCCTCTTTTTAGAATAATTTGCACTATAAGTAGCTTACATTACATTAAGCTATTAAATAGAAGAGTAAGAGGTTATTTATTGTGATATACGGTATATTGCAAGCGTTTTGTCATAGTTTCTTCTAAACTGTAGCGTTATTGTATATATACAAATAGTTTTACTTATTATATTGCTATAAACCCATAAAATGTAGTGTTTTCAATTATTTTAGCTAGTTATCAGTGATATATAGCTGTTTTCCTACAAATTGAAGTATAAAATCCTCTTTTTAGAATAATTTGCACCTATAAGTAGCTTACATTACATTAAGCTATTAAATAGAAGAGTAAGAGGTTATTTATTGTGATATAACGGTATATTGCAAGCGTTTTTCATAGCTTCTTGTAAACTGTAGCGTTATTGTATATATACAAGTAGTTTTACTTATTATATTGCTATAAACCCATAGAATGTAGTGTTTTCAATTATTTTAGCTAGTTATCAGTGATATATAGCTGTTTTCCTACAAATTGAAGTATAAAATCCTTTTTTTAGAATAATTTGCAAATATAAGTAGCTTACATTACATTAAGCTATTAAATAGAAGAGTAGGAGGTTATTTATTGTGATATAACGGTATATTGCAAGCGTTTTTCATAGGTTCTTGTAAACTGTAGCGTTATTTTATATATACAAGTAGTTTTACTTATTATATTGCTATAAACCCATAAAATGTAGTGTTTTCAATGATTTTAGCTAGTTATCAGTGATATATAGCTGTTTTCCTACAAATTGAAGTATAAAATCCTCTTTTTAGAATAATTTGCACCTATAAGTAGCTTACATTACATTAAGCTATTAAATAGAAGAGTAAGAGGTTATTTATTGTGATATAACGGTATATTGCAAGTGTTTTTCATAGCTTCTTGTAAACTGTAGCGTTATTGTATATATACAAGTAGTTTTACTTATTATATTGCTATAAACCCATAAAATGTAGTGTTTTTAATGATTTTAGCTAGTTATCAGTGATATATAGCTGTTTTCCTACAAATTGAAGAATAAAATCCTCTTTTAGAATAATTTGCACCTATAAGTAGCTTACATTACATTAAGCTATTAAATAGAAGAGTAAGAGGTTATTTATTGTGATATAACGGTATATTGCAAGCATTTTTCATAGTTTCTGTAAACTGTAGCGTTATTGTATATATACATAGTTATTTACTTATCATATTGCTATAAACCCATAAATGTAGTGTTTTCAATGATATCAGCTATTTGTCGGTGATATATAGCTGTTTTCCTACATATTGAAGAATAAAATCCTCTTTTTAGAATAATTTGCACCTATAAGTTACTTACATTACATTAAGCTATTAAATAGAAGAGTAAGAGGTTATTTATTGTGATATAACGGTATATTGCAAGCGTTTTTTAATAGTTTCTTGTAAACTGTAGCGTTATTGTATATATACAAGTAGTTTTACTGATTATATTGCTATAAACCCATAAAATGTAGTGCTTTCAATGATTTTACCTAGTTATCAGTGTTATATATCTGTTTTCCTACAAATTGAGGTATAAAATCCTCTTTTTAGAATAATTTGCACCTATAAGTAGCTTACATTACATTAAGCTATTAAATAGAAGAGAAAGAGGTTATTTATTGTGATATAACGGTATATTGCAAGCGTTTTTCATAGTTTCTTGTAAACTGTAGCGTTATTGTATATATACAAGTAGTTTTACTTATCATATTGCTATAAACCCATAAAATGTAGTGTTTTCAATGATATTAGCTATTTATCGGTGATATATAGCTGTTTTCCTACAAATTGAAGTATAAAATCCTTTTTTTTGAATAATTTGCAAATATAAGTAGCTTACATTACATTAAGCTGTTAAATAGAAGAGTAAGAGGTTATTTATTGTGATATAACGCTATATTGCAAGCGTTTTTCATATTTTCTTGTAAACTGTACCGTTATTTTAAATATACAAGTAGTTCTACTTATGATATTGCTATAAACCCATAAAATGTAGTGTTTTCAATGATATTGGCTAATTATCGGTGATATATAGCTGTTTTCCTACAAATTGAAGTATAAAATTATCTTTTTAGAATAATTTGCACCTATAAGTAGCTTACATTACATTAAGCTAATAAATAGAAGAGTAAGAGGTTATTTATTGTGGTATAACGGTATATTGCAAGCGTTTTTCATAGTTTCTTCTAAACTGTAGCGTTATTGTATATATACAAGTAGTTTTACTTAGTATATTGCTATAAACCCATAAAATGTAGTGTTTTAAATGATATTAGCTATTTATCGGTAATATATAGCTGTTTTCCTACAAATTGAAGTATAAAATCCTCTTTTTAGAATAATTTGCACCTATAAGTAGCTTACATTACATTAAGCTATTAAATAGAAGAGTAAGAGGTTATTTATTGTCGTATAACGGTATATTGCAAGCGTTTTTCATAGTTTCTTCTAAACTGTAGCGTTATTGTATATATACAAGTAGTTTTACTTATTATATTGCTATAAACCCATAAAATGTAGTGTTTTCAATGATTTCAGCTAGTTATCAGTGATATATAGCTGTTTTCCTACAAATTGAAGTATAAAATCCTTTTTTTTGAATAATTTGCATATATAAGTAGCTTACATTACATTAAGCTATTAAATAGAAGAGTAAGAGGAAATTTATTGTGATATAACGCTATATTGCAAACGTTTTTCATAGTTTCTTGTAAACTGTACCGTTATTTTATATATACAAGTAGTTTTACTTATGATATTGCTATAAACACATAAAATGTAGTGTTTTCAATGATATTGGCTAATTATCGGTGATATATAGCTGTTTTCCTACAAATTGAAGTATAAAATCCTCTTTTTAGAATAATTTGCACCTATAAGTAGCTTACATTACATTAAGCTATTAAAAAGAAGAGTAAGAGGTTATTTATTTGATATAACGGTATATTGCTAGCGTTTTTCATAGTTTCTTCTAAACTGTAGCGTTATTTTTTATATACAAATAGTTTTACTTATTATATTGCTATAAAGCCATAAAAAGTAGTGTTTTCAATGATTTTAGCTAGTTATCAGTGATATATAGCTGTTTTCCTACAAATTGAAGTATAAAATCCTCTTTTTAGAATAATTTGCACCTATAAGTAGCTTATATTACATTATCCTAATAAATAGAAGAGTAAGAGGTTATTTATTGTGTATACGGTATATTGCAAGCGTTTTGTCATAGTTTCTTGTAAAATGTAGCGTTATTGTAATATACAAGTAGTTTTTACTTATCATATTGATATAAACCTATAAAATGTAGTGTTTTCAATGATATTAGCTATTTGTCGGTGATATATAGCTGTTCTCCTACAAATTGAAGTATAAAATCCTTTTTTTAGAATAATTAGCACCTATAAGTAGCTTACATTACATTAAGCTAATAAATGGAGGAGTAAGAGGTTATTTATTGTGATATAAAGGTATATAGCAAGCGTTTTTCATAGTTTCTTGTAAACTGTAGCGTTATTGGATATATACAAGTAGTTTTACTTATCAGATTGCTGTAAACCCATAAAATGTAGTGTTTTCAATGATATTAGCTATTTATCGGTGATATATAGCAGTTTTCCTAAAATTGAAGTATAAAATCCTCTTTTTAGAATAATTTGCACCTAAAAGTAGCTTACATTACATTAAGCTATTAAATAAAAGAGTACGAGGTTATTTATTGTGATATAACGGTATATTGCTTAAGTTTTTCATAGTTTCTTCTAATCTGTAGCGTTATTGTATATATACAAGTAGTTTTACTTATTATATTGCTATAAATCCATAAAATGTAGTATTTTCAATGATATTAGCTATTTATCGGTGATATATAGCTGTTTTCCTACAAATTGAAATATAAAATCCTTTTTAAGAATAATTTGCACCGATAAGTAGCTTACATTACATTAAGCTATTAAATAGAAGAGTAAGAGGTTATTTATTGTGGTATAACGGTATATTGCAAGCGTTTTTCATAGTTTCTTCTAAACTGTAGCGTTATTGTATATATACAAGTAGGTTTACTTATTATATTGCTATAAACCCATAAAATGTAGTGTTTTCAATGATTTTAGCTAGTTATCAGTGATATATAGCTGTTTTCCTACAAATTGAAGTATAAAATCCTCTTTTTAGAATAATTTGCACCTATAAGTAGCTTACATTACATTAAGCTATTAAATAGAAGAGTAAGAGGTTATTTATTGTGATATAACGGTATATTGCAAGTGTTTTTCATAGCTTCTTGTAAACTGTAGCGTTATTGTATATATACAAGTAGTTCTACTTATCATATTGCTATAAACCCATATAATGTAGTGTTTTCAATGATTTTAGCTAGTTATCAGTGATATATAGCTGTTTTCCTAAAAATTGAAGTATAAAATCCTCTTTTTAGAATAATTTGCACCTATAAGTAGCTTACATTACATTAAGCTATTAAATAGAAGAGTAAGAGGTCATTTATTGTGATATAGCGGTATATTGCAAGCGTTTGTCATAGTTTCTTCTAAACTGTAGCGTTATTGTATATATACAAGTAGTTTTACTTATTATATTGCTATAAACTCATAAAATGTAGTGTTTTCAATTATTTTAGCTAGTTATCAGTTATATATAGCTGTTTTCCTACAAATTGAAGTATAAAATCCTCTTTTTAGAATAATTTGCACCTATAAGTGACTTACATTACATTAAGCTATTAAATAGAAGAGTAGGAGGTTATTTATTGTGATATAACGGTATATTGCAAGCGTTTTTCATAGTTTCTTGTAAACTGTAGCGTTATTGTATATATACAAGTAGTTTTACTGATTATATTGCTATAAACCCATAAAATGTAGTGTTTTCAATGATTTTACCTAGTTATCAGTGATAATTAGCTGTTTTCCTACAAATTGAAGTATAAAATCTTTTTTTTAGAATAATTTGCACCTATAAGTAGCTTACATTACATTAAGCTATTAAATAGAAGAGTAAGAGGTTATTTATTGTGGTATAACGGTATATTGCAAGCGTTTTTCATAGTTTCTTCTAAACTGTAGTGTTATTGTATATATACAAGTAGTTTTACTTATTATATTGCTATAAACCCATAAAATGTAGTGTTTTCAATGATATTAGCTATTTATCGGTGATATATAGCTGTTTTCCTACAAAATGAAGTATAAAATCCTCTTTTTAGAATAATTTGCACCTCTAAGTAGCTTACATTACATTAAGCTATTAAATAGAAGAGTAAGAGGTTATTTATTGTGATATAGCGGTATATTGCAAGCGTTTGTCATAGTTTCTTCTAAACTGTAGCGTTATTGTATATATACAAGTAATTTTACTTATTATATTGCTATAAACCCATAAAATGTAGTGTTTTCAATTATTTTAGCTAGTTATCAGTTATATATATACAAGTAGTTTTACTTATCATATTGCTATAAACCCATATAATGTAGTGTTTTCAATTATATTAGCTAGTTATCAGTGATATATAGCTGTTTTCCTACAAATTGAGGTATAAAATCTTTTTTTTAGAATAATTTGCACCTATAAGTAGCTTACATTACATTAAGCTATTAAATAGAAGAGTAAGAGGTTATTTATTGTGATATAACGGTATATTCCAAGCGTTTTTCATAGTTTCTTGTAAACTGTATCGTTATTGTATATATACAAGTAGTTTTACTAACCAAATTGCTATAAACCCATAAAATGTAGTGTTTTCAATGATATTAAATATTTATCGGTGATATATAGCTGTTTTCCTACAAATTGAAGTATACAATCCTTTTTTTAGAATAATTTGCACCTATAAGTAGCTTATATTACATTATCCTAATAAATAGAAGAGTAAGAGGAAATTTATTGTGATATAACGGTATATTCCAAGCGTTTTTCATAGTTTCTTGTAAACTGTAGCGTTATTGTATATATACAAGTAGTTTTACTTATCATATTGCTATAAACCCATATAATGTAGTGTTTTCAATGATATTAGCTAGTTATCAGTGATATATAGCTGTTTTCCTACAAATTGAAGTAAAAATTATCTTTTTAGAAATTTGCACCTATAAGTAGCTTACATTACATAAAGCTATTAAATAGAAGATTAAGAGGCTATTTATTGTGATATAACGGTATTTGCAAGCGTTTGTCATAGTTTCTTGTAAACTGTAGCGTTATTGTATATATACAAGTAGTTTTACTTATCATATTGCTATAAACCTATAAAATGTAGTGTTTTCATGATATCAGCTATTTGTCGGTGATATATAGCTGTTCTCCTACAAATCGAAGTATAAAATCCTTTTTTTAGAATAATTTGCACCTATAAGTAACTTACATTACATTAAGCTAAATAAATGGAAGAGTAAGAGGTTATTTATTGTGATATAAAGGTATATAGCAAGCGTTTGTCATAGTTTCTTGTAAACTGTAGCGTTATTGTATATATACAAGTAGTTTTACTTATCAGATTGCTATAAACCCATAAAATGTAGTGTTTTCAATGATATTAGCTATTTATCGGTGATATATAGCTGTTTTCCTACAAATTGATGTATAAAATCCTCTTTTTAGAATAATTTGCACCTATAAGTAGGTTACATTACATTAAGCTATTAAATAGAAGAGTAAGAGGTTACTTATTGTGATATAACGGTATATTGCAAGCCTTTTTCATAGTTTCTTGTAAACTGTAGCGTTATTGTATATATACAAGTAGTTTTACTGATTATATTGCTATAAACCCATAAAATGTAGTGTTTTCAATGATTTTACCTAGTTATCAGTGTTATATATCTGTTTTCCTACAAATTGAGGTATAAAATCCTCTTTTTAGAATAATTTGCACCTATAAGTAGCTTACATTACATTAAGCTATTAAATAGAAGAGTAAGAGATTATTTATTGTGATATAACGGTATATTGCAAACGTTTTTCATAGTTTCTTGTAAACTGTAGCGTTATTGTATATATACAAGTAGTTTTACTTATCATATTGCTATAAACCCATAAAATGTAGTGTTTTCAATGATTTTACCTAGTTATCAGTGTTATATATCTGTTTTCCTACAAATTGAGGTATAAATCCTCTTTTTAGAATAATTTGCACCTATAAGTAGCTTACATTACATTAAGCTATTAAATAGAAGAGTAAGAGGTTATTTATTGTGATATAACGGTATATTGCAAGCGTTTTTCATAGTTTCTTGTAAACTGTAGCGTTATTGTATATATTCAAGTAGTTTTACTTATCATATTGCTATAAACCCATAAAAATTAGTGTTTTCAATGATATTAGCTATTTATCGGTGATATATAGCTGTTTTCCTACAAATTGAAGTATACCATCCTTTTTTATAGAATAATTTGCCTCTATAAGTAGCTTACATTACATTAAGCTAGTAAATAGAAGAGTAGGAGGTTATTTATTGTGATATAACGGTATATTGCAAGCGTTTTTCATAGTTTCTTGTAAACTGTAGCGTTATTGTATATATACAAGTAGTTTTACTTATTATATTGCTATAAACTCATATAATGTAGTGTTTTCAATGATTTTACCTATTTATCAGTGTTATATATCTGTTTTCCTACAAATTGAGGTATAAAATCCTCTTTTTAGAATAATTTGCACCTATAAGTAGCTTACATTACATTAAGCTATTAAATAGAAGAGTAAGAGATTATTTATTGTGATATAAAAGTATATTGCAAGCGTTTTTCATAGTTTCTTGTAAACTGTAGCGTTATTGTATATATACAAGTAGTTTTACTTATCATATTGCTATAAACCCATTTAATGTAGCGTTTTTAATGATATTAGCTATTTATCGGTGATATATAGCTGTTTTCCTACAAATTGAAGTATAAAATCCTTTTTTTAGAATAATTTGCACCTATAAGTAGCTTACATTACATTAAGCTATTAAATAGAAGAGTAAGAGGTTATTTATTGTGATATAACGGTATATTGCAAGCGTTTTTCATAGTTTCTTGTAAACTGTACCGTTATTTTATATATACAAGTAGTTTTACTTATGATATTGCTATAAACCCATAAAAATAAGGTTTTTCAATGATATTAGCTATTTATCGGTGATATATAGCTGTTTTCCTACAAATTGAAGTATACCATCCTTTTTTTAGAATAATTTGCCACTATAAGTACCTTACATTACATTAAGCTAGTAAATAGAAGAGTAGGAGGAAATTTATTGTGATATAACGGTATATTGCAAGCGTTTTTTAATAGTTTCTTGTAAACTGTAGCGTTATTGTATATATACAAGTAGTTTTACTGATTATATTGCTATAAACCCATAAAATGTAGTGTTTTCAATGATTTTACCTAGTTATCAGTGTTATATATCTGTTTTCCTACAAATTGAGGTATAAAATCCTCTTTTTAGAATAATTTGCACCTATAAGTAGCTTACATTACATTAAGCTATTAAATAGAAGAGTAAGAGGTTATTTATTGTGATATAACGGTATATTGCAAGCGTTTTTCATAGTTTCTTGTAAACTGTAGCGTTATTGTATATATACAAGTAGTTTTACTTATCATATTGCTATAAACCCATAAAATGTAGTGTTTTCAATGATATTAGCTATTTATCGGTGATATAGCTGTTTTCCTACAAATTGAAGTATAAAATCCTTTTTTTTGAATAATTTGCAAATATAAGTAGCTTACATTACATTAAGCTATTAAATAGAAGAGTAAGAGGTTATTTATTGTGATATAACGGTATATTGCAAGCGTTTTTCATAGTTTCTTGTAAACTGTAGCGTTATTGTATATATACAAGTAGTTTTACTTAGCAGATTGCTAGAAACCCATAAAATGTAGTGTTTTCAATGATATTAAATATTTATCGGTGATATATAGCTGTTTTCCTACAAATTGAAGTATACAATCTTTTTTTTAGAATAATTTGCACCTATAAGTAGCTTACATTAAATTATCCTAATAAATAGAAGAGTAAGAGGTTATTTATTGTGATATAGCGGTATATTGCAAGCGTTTGTCATAGTTTCTTGTAAACTATAGCGTTATTGTATATATACAAGTAGTTTTACTTATCATATTGCTATAAACCTATAAAATGTAGTGTTTTCATGATATCAGCTATTTGTCGGTGATATATAGCTGTTCTCCTACAAATTGAAGTATAAAATCCTTTTTTTAGAATAATTTGCACCTATAAGTAGCTTACATTACATTAAGCTAATAAATGGAAGAGTAAGAGGTTATTTATTGTGATATAAAGGTATATAGCAAGCGTTTGTCATAGTTTCTTGTAAACTGTAGCGTTATTGTATATATACAAGTAGTTTTACTTATCAGATTGCTATAAAACCCCTAAAATGTAGTGTTTTCAATGATATTAGCTATTTATCGGTGAAAATATAGCTGTTTTCCTACAAATTGAAGTATAAAATCCTCTTTTTAGAATAATTTGCCCCTATAAGTAGCTTACATTACATTAAGCTAGTAAATAGAAGAGTAAGAGGAAATTTATTGTGATATAACGGTATATTGCAAGCGTTTTTCATAGTTTCTTGTAAACTGTAGCGTTATTGTATATATACAAGTAGTTTTACTGATTATATTGCTATAAACCCATAAAATGTAGTGTTTTCAATGATTTTACCTAGTTATCAGTGTTATATATCTGTTTTCCTACAAATTGAGGTATAAAATCCTCTGTTTAGAATAATTTGCACCTATAAGTAGCTTACATTACATTAAGCTATTAAATAGAAGAGTAAGAGGTTATTTATTGTGATATAGCGGTATATTGCAAGCGTTTTTCATAGTTTCTTGTAAACTGTAGCGTTATTGTATATATACAAGTAGTTTTACTTATCATATTGCTATAAACCCATAAAATGTAGTGTTTTTAATGATATTAGCTATTTATCGGTGATATATAGCTGTTTTCCTACAAATTGAAGTATAAAATCCTTTTTTTAGAATAATTTGCACCTATAAGTAGCTTACATTACATTAAGCTATTAAATAGAAGAGTAAGAGGTTATTTATTGTGATATAACGGTATATAGCAAGCGTTTTTCATAGTTTCTTGTAAACTGTAGCGTTATTGTATATATACAAGTAGTTTTACTTATCAGATTGCTGTAAACCCATAAAATGTAGTGTTTTCAATGATATTAGCTATTTATCGGTGATATATAGCAGTTTTCCTAAAAATTTAAATATAAAATCCTCTTTTTAGAATAATTTGCACCTAAAAGTAGCTTTACATTACATTAAAGCTATTAAATAAAAGAGTACGAGGTTATTTATTGTGATATAACGGTATATTGCTTAAGTTTTTCATAGTTTCTTCTAATCTGTAGCGTTATTGTATATATACAAGTAGTTTTACTTATTATATTGCTATAAATCCATAAAATGTAGTATTTTTCAATGATATTAGCTATTTATCGGTGATATATAGCTGTTTTCCTACAAATTGAAATATAAAATCCTTTTTAAGAATAATTTGCACCGATAAGTAGCTTACATTACATTAAAACTATTAAATAGAAGAGTAAGAGGTTATTTATTGTGGTATAACGGTATATTGCAAGCGTTTTTCATAGTTTCTTCTAACTGTAGCGTTATTGTATATATACAAGTAGGTTTACTTATATATTGCTATAAACCATAAAATGTAGTGTTTTCAATGATTTAGCTAGTTATCAGTGATATATAGCTGTTTTCCTACAAATTGAAGTATAAAATCCTTTTTAGAATAATTTGCACCTATAAGTAGCTTACATTACATTAAGCTATTAAATAGAAGAGTAAGAGGTTATTTATTGTGATATAACGGTATATTGCAAGTGTTTTTCATAGCTTCTTGTAAACTGTAGCGTTATTGTATATATACAATAGTTCTACTTATCATATTGCTATAAACCCATATATGTAGTGTTTCAATGATTTTAGCTAGTTATCAGTGATATATAGCTGTTTTCCTAAAAATTGAAGTATAAAATCCTCTTTTTAGAATAATTTGCACCTATAAGTAGCTTACATTACATTAAAACTATTAAATAGAAGAGTAAGAGGTCATTTATTGTGATATAGCGGTATATTGCAAGCGTTTGTCATAGTTTCTTCTAAACTGTAGCGTTATTGTATATATACAAGTAGTTTTACTATTATATTGCTATAAAACTCATAAAATGTAAATGTTTTCAATTATTTTAGCTAGTTATCAGTTATATATAGCTTTTTTCCTACAAATTGAAGTATAAAATCCTCTTTTTAGAATAATTTGCACCTATAAGTGACTTACATTACATTAAGCTATTAAATAGAAGAGTAGGAGGTTATTTATTGTGATATAACGGTATATTGCAAGCGTTTTTCATAGTTTCTTGTAAACTGTAGCGTTATTGTATATATACAAGTAGTTTTACTGATTATATTGCTATAAACCCATAAAATGTAGTGTTTTCAATGATTTACCTAGTTATCAGTGATAATTAGCTGTTTTCCTACAAATTGAAGTATAAAATCTTTTTTTTAGAATAATTTGCACCTATAAGTAGCTTAAAATTACATTAAGCTATTAAATAGAAGAGTAAGAGGTTATTTATTGTGGTATAACGGTATATTGCAAGCGTTTTTCATAGTTTTTTCTAAAACTGTAGTGTTATTGTATATATACAAGTAGTTTTACTTATTATATGCTATAAACCCATAAAATGTAGTGTTTTCAATGATATTAGCTATTTATCGGTGATATATAGCTGTTTTCCTACAAAGTGAAGTATAAAATCCTCTTTTTAGAATAATTTGCACCTATAAGTAGCTTACATTACATTAAGCTATTAAATAGAAGAGTAAGAGGTTTTTTATTGTGATATAGCGGTATATTGCAAGCGTTTGTCATAGTTTCTTCTAAACTGTAGCGTTATTTATATATACAAGTAATTTACTTATTATATTGCTATAAACCCATAAAATGTAGTGTTTTCAATTATTTTAGCTAGTTATCAGTTATATATATACAAGTAGTTTTACTTATCATATTGCTATAAACCCATATAATGTAGTGTTTTCAATTATATTAGCTAGTTATCAGTGATATATAGCTGTTTTCCTACAAATTGAGGTATAAAATCTTTTTTTTAGAATAATTTGCACCTATAAGTAGCTTACATTACATTAAGCTATTAAATAGAAGAGTAAGAGGTTATTTATTGTGATATAACGGTATATTCCAAGCGTTTTTCATAGTTTCTTGTAAACTGTATTTGTTATTGTATATATACAAGTAGTTTTACTAACAAATTGCTATAAACCCATAAAATGTAGTGTTTTCAATGATATTAAATATTTATCGGTGATATATAGCTGTTTTCCTACAAATTGAAGTATACAATCCTTTTTTTAGAATAATTTGCACCTATAAGTAGCTTATATTACATTATCCTAATAAATAGAAGAGTAAGAGGTTATTTTTTGTGATATAGCGGTATATTGCAAGCGTTTGTCACACTTTCTTGTAAAATGTAGCGTTATTGTATATATACAAGTAGTTTTACTTATCATATTGCTATAAACCTATAAAATGTAGTGTTTTCAATGATATTAGCTATTTGTCGGTGATATATAGCTGTTCTCCTACAAATTGAAGTATAAAATCCTTTTTTTAGAATAATTTGCACCTATAAGTAGCTTACATACATTAAGCTAATAAATGGAAGAGGTAAGAGGTTATTTATTGTGATATAAAGGTATATAGCAAGCGTTTTTCATAGTTTCTTGTAAACTGTAGCGTTTATTGTATATATACAAGTAGTTTTTATTTATATATTGCTAAAAGCCATAAAATGTAGTGTTTTCAATGATTTTAGCTAGTTATCAGTGATATATAGCTGTTTTCCTACAAATTGAAGTATAAAATCCTCTTTTTAGAATAATTTGCACCTATAAGTAGCTTACATTACATTAAGCTAATAAATAGAAGAGTAAGAGGAAATTTATTGTGATATAACGGTATATTCCAAGCGTTTTTCATAGTTTCTTGTAAACTGTAGCGTTATTGTATATATACAAGTAGTTTTACTTATCATATTGCTATAAACCCATATAATGTAGTGTTTTCAATGATATTAGCTAGTTATCAGTGATATATAGCTGTTTTCCTACAAATTGAAGTATAAAATTATCTTTTTAGAATAATTTGCACCTATAAGTAGCTTACATTACATAAAGCTATTAAATAGAAGATTAAGAGGCTATTTATTGTGATATAACGGTATATTGCAAGCGTTTGTCATAGTTTCTTGTAAACTGTAGCGTTATTGTATATATACAAGTAGTTTTACTTATCATATTGCTATAAACCTATAAAATGTAGTGTTTTCATGATATCAGCTATTTGTCGGTGATATATAGCTGTTCTCCTACAAATCGAAGTATAAAATCCTTTTTTTAGAATAATTTGCACCTATAAGTAACTTACATTACATTAAGCTAAATAAATGGAAGAGTAAGAGGTTATTTATTGTGATATAAAGGTATATAGCAAGCGTTTGTCATAGTTTCTTGTAAACTGTAGCGTTATTGTATATATACAAGTAGTTTTACTTATCAGATTGCTATAAACCCATAAAATGTAGTGTTTTCAATGATATTAGCTATTTATCGGTGATATATAGCTGTTTTCCTACAAATTGATGTATAAAATCCTCTTTTTAGAATAATTTGCACCTATAAGTAGGTTACATTACATTAAGCTATTAAAAGAGAAGTAAGAGGTTATTTATTGTAATATAACGGTATATTGCAAGCGTTTTTCATAGTTTCTTGTAAACTGTAGCGTTATTGTATATATTCAAGTAGTTTTACTTATCATATTGCTATAAACCCATAAAAATTAGTGTTTTCAATGATATTAGCTATTTATCGGTGATATATAGCTGTTTTCCTACAAATTGAAGTATACCATCCTTTTTTATAGAATAATTTGCCTCTATAAGTAGCTTACATTACATTAAGCTAGTAAATAGAAGAGTAGGAGGTTATTTATTGTGATATAACGGTATATTGCAAGCGTTTTTCATAGTTTCTTGTAAACTGTAGCGTTATTGTATATATACAAGTAGTTTTACTTATTATATTGCTATAAACTCATATAATGTAGTGTTTTCAATGATTTTACCTAGTTATCAGTGATATATAGCTGTTTTCCTACAAATTGAAGTGTAAAATCCTCTTTTTAGAATAATTTGCACCTATAAGTAGCTTACATTACATTAAGCTATTAAATAGAAGAGTAAGAGGTTATTTATTTTGATATAACGGTATATTGCAAGCGTTTTTCATAGTTTCTTATAAACTGTAACGTTATTGTATATATACAAGTAGTTTTATTTATCGTATTGCTATAAACCTATAAAATGTTGTGTTTTCAATGATATTAAATATTTATCGGTGATATATAGCTGTTTTCCTACAAATTGAAGTATAAAATCCTCTTTTTAGAATAATTTGCACCTATAAGTTGCTTACATTACATTAAGCTATTAAATAGAAGAGTAAGAGGTTATTTATTGTGATATAACGGTATATTGCCAGCGTTTTTCATAGTTTCTTGTAAACTGTAGCGTTATTGTATATATACAAGTAGTTTTACTTATTATATTGCTATAAACCCATAAAATGTAGTGTTTTCAATTATTTTACCTAGTTATCAGTGTTATATATCTGTTTTCCTACAAATTGAGGTATAAAATCCTCTTTTTAGAATAATTTGCACCTATAAGTAGCTTACATTACATTAAGCTATTAAATAGAAGAGTAAGAGATTATTTATTGTGATATAAAAGTATATTGCAAGCGTTTTTCATAGTTTCTTGTAAACTGTAGCGTTATTGTATATATACAAGTAGTTTTACTTATCATATTGCTATAAACCCATTTAATGTAGCGTTTTTAATGATATTAGCTATTTATCGGTGATATATAGCTGTTTTCCTACAAATTGAAGTATAAAATCCTTTTTTTAGAATAATTTGCACCTATAAGTAGCTTACATTACATTAAGCTATTAAATAGAAGAGTAAGAGGTTATTTATTGTGATATAACGGTATATTGCAAGCGTTTTTCATAGTTTCTTGTAAACTGTACCGTTATTTTATATATACAAGTAGTTTTACTTATGATATTGCTATAAACCCATAAAAATAAGGTTTTTCAATGATATTAGCTATTTATCGGTGATATATAGCTGTTTTCCTACAAATTGAAGTATACCATCCTTTTTTTAGAATAATTTGCCACTATAAGTACCTTACATTACATTAAGCTAGTAAATAGAAGAGTAGGAGGAAATTTATTGTGATATAACGGTATATTGCAAGCGTTTTTTAATAGTTTCTTGTAAACTGTAGCGTTATTGTATATATACAAGTAGTTTTACTGATTATATTGCTATAAACCCATAAAATGTAGTGTTTTCAATGATTTTACCTAGTTATCAGTGTTATATATCTGTTTTCCTACAAATTGAGGTATAAAATCCTCTTTTTAGAATAATTTGCACCTATAAGTAGCTTACATTACATTAAGCTATTAAATAGAAGAGTAAGAGGTTATTTATTGTGATATAACGGTATATTGCAAGCGTTTTCATAGTTTCTTGTAAACTGTAGCGTTATTGTATATATACAAGTAGTTTTACTTATCATATTGCTATAAACCCATAAAATGTAGTGTTTTCAATGATATTAGCTATTTATCGGTGATATATAGCTGTTTTCCTACAAATTGAAGTATAAAATCCTTTTTTTTGAATAATTTGCAAATATAAGTAGCTTACATTACATTAAGCTATTAAATAGAAGAGTAAGAGGTTATTTATTGTGATATAACGGTATATTGCAAGCGTTTTTCATAGTTTCTTGTAAACTGTAGCGTTATTGTATATATACAAGTAGTTTTACTTAGCAGATTGCTAGAACCCATAAAATTAGTGTTTTTCAATGATATTAAATATTTATCGGTGATATATAGCTGTTTTCCTACAAATTGAAGTATACAATCTTTTTTTAGAATAATTTGCACTATAAGTAGCTTACATTAAATTATCCTAATAAATAGAAGAGTAAGAGGTTATTTATTGTGATATAACGGTATATTGCCAGCGTTTTTCATAGTTTCTTGTAAACTGTAGCGTTATTGTATATATACAAGTAGTTTTACTTATTATATTGCTATAAACCCATAAAAATAAGGTTTTTCAATGATATTAGCTATTTATCGGTGATATATAGCGTTTTCCTACAAATTGAAGTATACCATCCTTTTTTTAGAATAATTTGCCACTATAAGTACCTTACATTACATTAAGCTAGTAAATAGAAGAGTAGGAGGAAATTTATTGTGATATAACGGTATATTGCAAGCGTTTTTTAATAGTTTCTTGTAAACTGTAGCGTTATTGTATATATACAAGTAGTTTTACTGATTATATTGCTATAAACCCATAAAATGTAGTGTTTTCAATGATTTTACCTAGTTATCAGTGTTATATATCTGTTTTCCTACAAATTGAGGTATAAAATCCTCTTTTTAGAATAATTTGCACCTATAAGTAGCTTACATTACATTAAGCTATTAAATAGAAGAGTAAGAGGTTATTTATTGTGATATAACGGTATATTGCAAGCGTTTTTCATAGTTTCTTGTAAACTGTAGCGTTATTGTATATATACAAGTAGTTTTACTTACATATTGCTATAAACCCATAAAATGTAGTGTTTCAATGATATTAGCTATTTATCGGTGATATATAGCGTTTTCCTACAAATTGAAGTATAAAATCCTTTTTTTTGAATAATTTGCAAATATAGTAGCTTACATACATTAAGCTATTAAATAGAAGAGTAAGAGGTATTTATTGTGATATAACGGTATATGCAAGCGTTTTTCATAGTTCTTGTAAACTGTAGCGTTATTGTATATATACAAGTAGTTTTACTTAGCAGATTGCTAGAAACCCACTAAAATGTTAGTGTCTTTTCAATGTTTTAAATATTA
>JACEEZ010004754.1:0-23039 GCA_016584305.1 Chionoecetes opilio | reverse complement strand
GGCAGGCCTGAGAGGGGCCGGGGTTTAAAGAGAAAAGGTTTAAATTGTAAGCCGTTTTTGCGGGGGGCCGCCCGGCCAACTTCATTTTAGGTAATATTTTGAATATTGGCTTCGGGGACAATGCCGTCACAACGGGCGCGAGGGGCCCAACAGCTGACTACGATTCAGCCACCTAATAATCAACAATTATCCTTAACCCGAGCTTTGAACCCTATTTAAGTCCTTGGGCCCCGGCATTCATGTAACCCATTTAAATATATTATCCTTGGGCCGAGTCAAGGAAGACGTGGTTGGGCCTGTACGAATTTATCAATAATTTGGCCCGATATACAGTTCCCACTGCAGGGCCCGACATCGGCTTCATCCGATTTGCCGAAACCCATTTCCCCCTGCCGCCGGTGCCGATACTTTACCCGGCACAAGCCGACACAGGCCCGCATAGCCCATGTTTGCTGGGCACACACTCGGGTGCTAACACTGCACTCTTAGCCTCTCTCGCTTTACCTTTATTACGTGGTACACACCTGTCACTAAAACACCTGTACGGCCTCGCAAAAACACCTGTCGCCTGTGTATCACCGTAAATAAATGACTTAGGTCAGGCTTCTTAGGCATTGAGGGTGCATCTTTTCTTTTTTAATGTTTTTTAACAAATAGAGGGCTATATTGTTCCATATTGTGGGGATGTGCCTAAAACTAAGTCAATCAGTAAGTTTTCCCAAATCTCGTCTGTCCAGTCAGCAAGCATGTGATGTCTTTTTGAGTTTTAGAAGAAAAATGATCTTGCAATAAAATAATATAGTAAATCCACTAATTTCGGTCCTTTAAAAACAGAAAACGTTTTTGCTCACTCAAATGACGAGCAAAATAGCTTCGAAGTAGTTCTCTGTTTGCTCAACCAAACAGGTTTTCATCGAGCAAAATCCTCAAAACTGCTCAGTGAAATCTGCTACTGAGCAGAATAGTGCCCGTGTAATAGCCGCTTAACAGAAAACGTTTTTCTCACTGAAATGACGAGCAAAATAGTTTTCCAAAGTAGTTCCCTTTTTGCTCAATCAAACAGGCTTTGGTTGAGCAAAATCCTCAAAACTGCTCAGGAAATCTGCTCACTGAGCAGAATAGTCCCCGTGTTAATAGGCGCTTAAGAGAGGCAGTGAGAGAGGCATGCGAGGAAATAAATAAAAATGTGAACAAACTGATAACAGAGGTGCCCGGACATTGGGGCGGGGAAGCGGAGGGAAGGGGCTGCCCCCGTCCCTAGGTGACACCCCGCAGACCTGATGCAGGTGCGGTGTGCGTCGCCGCCAGGAAGATGGAAGGAGCCGACGGCATGGTGGAGTCCACAGAGAGCGCTGATTGGCTTTGCCTGGTGTAGGTTTCTGGGAGGCGCGCCGCCCACCCTAACACCTTCCGCTCCTCCCCTGCCTGCCTCGCCTTCGTCATCCTGTAATGCCCATTATTCGGGAGAGATAGTAGGAGAATTATTATCATAAAATTCCCGAGCTATGTCTGTCAGTAGTTAATTTTTCTCTTTTTTTCACGGGTGACTCATCGCCTCTTCCTAAACCACCATTTTGTTTATTCTTTCCTTCTTCCGCCATTTTTTTTCTTCCTTCTTTTCCATTCCTCCCCCCCCCGACATCCCGTATGCGAGGCAAGGGTCCGTGTGATAATTATTCTGCGATCCCGTGATAACTAATGACTTCAGATCTTTTTATCTTTCCCCAGCTATCTGGTCAGACCAAGTAACCCTCCCAGATTCTTAATGTCTTTCAAAATAATCCCTATCGGTATCGGTTATGGTCATATATTTGGGCGTGTTAGTAAAGATACACGCTAAAATGAAAACCTACCAAATTTTTATGCTCCCTTTTTTCATACCCTTCCATCTTAAAAAAGCGTTCGGACATTGACGTGACAACGGAATCACACCCTTCTCGGGTATTAGATTAAGCATATTAAATTCTTCTATATCAAAGTAACAGGTCTATATTATAGGCAGCCTGGTCTTATGTACGCGAGTTTCATTATTTAAATAGTTATTTCGGGATTATTTAAACTAACTCATTTGAGGCCACGTCTAGATCTTTCAACAAGTCCCCTTTTATGCCGAAGGCCATGATCTCAGGAGGAACCAGTCGTCTCTCCCCTTCGTTTTAGGTAAGACATCTGCCCATCGCTCCTGTTTTCCCCTCCTTAGTATTTTTTATCTATATATTTCTATATAAAATATATATAGGTACAGTTCAGTGTCACTAAGCATAGAAGGTCTGCCCCATCCTTATAAGTGTTATTAACGAGAGTCGTCTCTCCGCTTCGTTTTTAGGCTCGCTCGTGTCTTCTTCAAAGCCCCATTGGTCTTATGGATAAAACACACAAACTTTTTATCCTCACATTTTCTCTACTATATATCTATCTTCCATGAGTAATTATAAAATTAAGTGGTATTTTACCTAAGGTAGGATAATTCACTGAATAGGATCCAGTGGGGAGAGTTTATGCTCATAAGAGCTTTCTTTCATCACATAGGAAGAGTTCCTGTATCAGGGTGTAAAGGTTTTTCTTACATCCGAGTAGAGTTTTTTCGGTATTGTGTAACCCTTATATGTTGGATATGATCTCAAGCAAGAGACATACTATGTCACTATGAATAAATAGGATGTTATTTTCAATATAGTTCTTGTGTTATTATAAAAACCCAGGTGATTATTCTGTGTTAGGGCAGTAATCCTCACACTTCCAAAAGAGTCAGCCTCATTCGGGATAATTCCACGTACCAATCACGACTACCAAGGTCAATCTAATATTAATATTAATCAAACGTGCCAGGAGTAATCCAGTGAGTTACTCGCCGGGGCTGGTGGCAAACGCTTTCCCTTAACCTAAACCCCTTTTCCTTTCCCCTTAAATACATCCCCCATTTCATTACTCTCCGCAGGAGACGTGGTCACATTATAATCACATAGTGAAGTCATAAGACTAAGTTAAACCCTCCATTCAAGTTGTAATCTTTTATCAAATCATACCCAAGTAATATCATTCAAGTAACGTTAACCAGTTATAAAACCCCCATACAAGTTACCCCCAAATACCAGCAACACAATCCCAGGGCCGCCCTGCAGTGTGTGGCTGTTCGGGGTGGCGTGAATCGTAGCAGCATGATGGATGGGAGGAGGCTGAGCGGCGCTCCACTCTTCGCCTCCCTGCCCCGCCTTCTTCAGGAGATGATGGAAAGGCGGCGTGGAGTGCCTGCTGGGCCCCTTTCGCGGCGCTGGCAAGCGGCGTAAGGGACAGGAGGGGCCCCCGCTGGGGGCCGACACTTCGGCAGGGGCGGAGTAAGCGCCAGACGAAGGGGGGCCTGCCGCCTACAGAAGAATGAGGTGTGGTGAACGGGGGAAACCCCGCGCACCCAAAAGGGGAAGGGCCCTCAGGGGCCAGGAAAAAAATGCGCCCCCCCCGGGGGGGGGTGCCCCCCCCTCCCCCCCGCCGAAGTGTGGGGGGTGGATGGGTGGAGGAGGGCTCCGACGTCCCTTATCATAAGGCGGCACAGCGCGTTCCTGCTAAGTCTCCCGACCTTCACCGGCTTTCTGCAGTGGAGGGCAGGTTTTCGGGGAGGAGGTCGTGGTGCCTTTTAGAGAAGGGCTGCCCGGGATTCAACGCTGCAGGGGCCGTGGTAGAGGTGGGGGGGTGGAGGTGACGGCGGGGGTGCGCGGTGTTTACGGGGACGCAGCAGAAGGGAGGGGGTGGGGGTTAACGGGTGGTTGAAAGTTGTGGTGGTGGCTTTTTTTGGGGTGGTAGATGTAGCGGTGAAGGGTGGTTTTCTCAAGTTTTTCCCACCTAATATAATGTTTATCAGTATAAAAGAAAACTGTTATCTTCGGAAATGTTTGTTCTATAATATTATCAAATAAAAAATCGTAAAACACACAAAAGAAATGCCATTATGAGACTTTCAAGAAATATGCATTAACTTAAACTCTTCGCCATTTATTATTTTGCTCGAAAACTTTTTACATGGAGAATATCAATAAAAGCGGAATTTAATTAGCTTTCCATTGATATATTTCGTTTAGTCATAAACGAATTAGCAGCATGCATAAATTAGCGTTAACTAAATATTAAAAATCATGAAATCGGGTAATTTCCTACCTAATATATGTTTATCAGTATAAAAGATATACTGTTATCTTTGGAAATGTTTGTTCTATAATATTATCCAATAAAAAACCGTAAAACACACTAAAGAAATGCCATTATGAGACTTAAAAAAAATATGCATTAACTTAAACTCTTCGCCATTTAATATTTTGCGGAAAAACATTTTACATGGAGAATATCAATAGAAGAGGAATTTAATTAGCTTTCCATTGATATATTTTCTTTTCTGATAAATGAATTAGCAGCATGCATAAATTAGCGTTAACTAAATAAATAACATCATGAAATCTGGTAATTTTTCCAGATTGATACGAAGTTATTTATTTAGTTAACGCTAATTTATGTATGGTTTTAATTCATTTATCAGAAAACAAAATATATCAATGGAAAGCTAATGCAATTCCGCTTCTATTGATATTCTCCATGTAAAAAGTTTTTTCTGCAAAATATTAAATGACAAAGTTAATATGGTTAAGTTAATGCATATTTCTTGAAAGTCTCATAATGGCATTTCTTTAGTGTGTTTTACGGTTTTTTATTGAATACTATTATAGAACAAACATTTCCAAAGATAACAGTATATCTTTTATACTGATAAACATATATTAGGTAGGAAATTACCCGATTTCATGATTTTTAATATTTAGTTAACGCTAATTTATGCATGTTGCTAATTCATTTATGACTAAACGAAATATATCAATGGAAAGCTAATTAAATTCCGCTTTTATTGATATTCTCCATGTAAAAAGTTTTCGAGCAAAATATTAAATGGCGAAGAGTTTAAGTTAATGCATATTTCTTGAAAGTCTTATAATGGCATTTCTTTTATGTGTTTTACGATTTTTTATTTGATAATATTTTAGAACAAACATTTCCGAAGATGACAGTATATCTTTTATACTGATAAACATTATATTAGGTAGGTAAACTTTTACGGGGAGCGGAGCGGGTGGGATCTACCTAGATGGTGTGACGTCACGGGCGATGTATCAGGCCTTGTCATCTCGGTGGCCTCGCTGAACCCTGCATAAGATGACGTTCGAAAATGCTGTCTTAGTAGTCTTCTTAGCCCGGTATAACTAAGTCGTTCTTAGGACGCTAAGAGGGTGTAGTTTAAAGCCCCTTCGAAAATGCCCACCCAGAACATCCCAGCAGATTACGTATTTTGGAGAACGCCGGACCAAAGGCTTCACCGACAGCTGCTGCTTGGCGACTCCCAACTCAAGCTCAAAACCTAAAAAAGATAACAGTGACAGAGGTACAGCCATGGCTCCCTCACACATCACAATACCTACCAAACTACCTCTGCTCGTGGTGTCTAATGGTGTCCTCTTTCCTGGCTCCACCATTAGGGTACCAGTAACATCTGTAGGAAAGTGAGTGTTTCGTGTCATCGTCCTATGGGTGAAGGTGAGCGCGTTGCCTCATCACAAACTTCTTCCTCAGATCCACATTTGCCTTGTCTTGTTTTTAGCATATAATTTGTTAGCTGTCATTCAGAGGCAAGTTAGATGGTCTATTTGAACCTCAAGGGATGTAGGTTGATATGCAGATAGGCTTGTCTTTAAAACAGTATAAGAGACCTGAATGTCTTATACTGATTGTCAAGTTACGTAACCAATGTCCATGTATTGTATTAAACAGCTATATTATTAAAAATTAGAGACAAAATTGCATAAGCACTGCTCTAAGCTTATCTGAATGACATTGCTGCAGCATATAGTACACTTATGTAACGAGGGTGTTGTTGCTGTTGTCATCTGTTACCATTGTAACGATTTCCCTGCCGTTACATATAACTTATGCTGCCACCAGGAGTCACAATTATTGGGGCGTGATGTTTAAATTATGACCGCCGACTTTGCTAAAGTTTAACTAACGATCGCCACTACAACAACAACGGTCCTGCCGCCTTTACTACCGTAGATAACACAAAAGTCGCCAAGACAACGTTTTTTTTATGCTACTATAGCGTGCGGTCTACTGGGACATTTGCACTATAGCGTGCGGTCTACCGGGACATTTTACTCTATAGCGTGCGCTGTGCGGTCTACACTTCTTACTCTCTACTTACACTCTACACTCTTACACTTCAGCAGGCTGCAACTGTAGTGCCCCCCTTTACTATAAGTAAATTTAAAGGACAAACAAGTCTGAAGGTTATGCTGCCACCCCCCACATTAAGTGGGAAAAAAATTAATATTTGAAAAAATATATGTGAATAACTGAATTTATGGTTATAATAAAGTTAACTAGCTTTTATTACAGTATCTGTATTTCACTGAGCACTCATCTCCCAATTGAGGGTTTCACAAATCTTTGGTACCGGGGGAAATTATACAAAACTAACTTAAATGCCAACTGGGCTTAACACAAATACCTATTTAGTCACTTCGAATAGGTAGCCAACCTACTATCCATTTCAGACCCCACGGGGCATCGTTTTTCGAAAATATTTTCTCAAAAAAACGTGGATAAAAAGACAGTCGGCACGCTTGTCTGACCCCGTCCCCTACTTTAGGCGTAGACGTTTCCCAAGTGTATTTAATAAAAGGAGTTTACCCCTGGCTTTTAGGGCGAAGTGGTAAGAGCGAGTATAATTCGGACAGTGGAAGTTTGGGTACGTACGTGACGTTATCAAGCCACGCCCTCATCCTCCCCCCCCGGGTTTCCCCTTCCCTCCCTCCTTGCTTCCTCCCCCCCTACCTCCATACCCCCTCCACCCCCTTTGGGGGGAAGGGTGGTCCCCCACCTTCCCCTCACCCCCCTTTTCCCCAATCCTCTCTCTCTTCCCCTCTTTTCTCTCTCCCCTCTCTCTCCTCTCTTCCCTTCTCTTTTTCTCTCTCTTCCCTCTCCCTTCCCCCCCCCCTCCCCCTTTTTCCCACTTGCTTTGGGGAATGAGATAATACCCATGCACATATTATTGTTTTTAATGGCAGAAACCCAAAAGTATAGCAAGTGGGGTAGGGGTATCAACCCCAGTGATACCTGTTCCACGAAATTTGGCTTTTTGCTTAAGGCTGTCTGAGTTTTGTTGGGAAAATTATACAACAATTAAAGCTTATATGCCCCCTTTTTGTTCTTTCTTCTTTGAACCCCCGCTCCATTTACCCTTATTTTTTTCCGACTCAAAACCGATGTCCTATAAATGATCAAGCCACAGCCGTCATCCCATCATAGCAAAACGTCCCCTTTCTGGGAAAGAAGGGTACGTTGCTCTCAACATTAAAGTTTTTCCCAATTTAAGGGTTGTGTAATTACCCAACAAAACTTAGAAGCATTTAAGCAACAGCCAAATTCGCGGGAACAAGTTCACTGTCGTGTGATAAAAAACCCCACCATACTTAGATATACTTTGGGGTTATCTCCATTATAGAAAAGTAATATGTGCAGGGCGTTTTATCTCATGTACAACGAAAGGGGCAGAGAAAAGGGGAGAGAGAGAGAGAGAGGAGAGATGATAGGTAAAGGAAGAGTGAGGGGAAGGTGGGGTACCCCCTTTCCCCTCAAAGGTGGTGGGGGTGGGTAGGAGGAGGGGGGGAGGGGGAAGGGCAAGGAGGTAGGGGGGGGTAAGCCGGAGGGGGGGATGGGGGCGGGGGCTTGATAACTCACAAGTACGTCACCTAAAACCCCTTCCCCCGTCCGAAGTTACTAGCTCTTACCAGTTTTCGCCGTAAAAGACAAGAGTAAACTCCTTCATAAACACATTTGGGCAAGTACTCTACTCCCATAAATTAGGGGCGGTCTCAGAAAGCTGTGCCAAACTGTCATATAATCCGATGTTTGTTCAGAAGATATTTGCAAAAAATGTGCCTATGGGGTATGAAAGGATGTGCTTCCAGAATAAAAAGGTTATAAAAATTTAAAACCAATAATAAAGTAGACTTTGCGTTTTCTCCGTACAAAAAGACAGAATCAAAAACGGTCTTAAATGGAAAGCTGCATCCCCGGGAAAGGGCCCTTCTTTAAAGTAATCTCCGCCATTCATCATTCCTGATTTATGTATTTTAAGTAAACCTTTATCGAGGTTTTCAACAATTGTGTCATTTTTTGATCCAGTCAGCCGTTTTTTTTTTAACCGAAAATCAAAAATCTGTAAATTCCCCGAGCTTCGAAAACGCGCTGGGCAACGGCGACGATGCGCCCGGTCGGTAACGAAAGGGGGAAAGGCCCCCTTTTCCCGCGCTGATCAGAAAGTAAACACAAGAGATAAATATATACTTAAGATTTTTGGATGTTTCGATAGATTTTTTTGCGTATGCAACATGCATGAAGCCTTTAGGGTGCAGCAAAACGTTGCCTTTTTGAGAAAAAGTTTTCACGTTTGACGATACGACAATGTTAAAAGTGTTGAAAAGATTAGTGCGGGACTAGGGGCAGATTGGAACGGGGGAAATTTAAATTGGGAAGGGTTTTAGTGATACCTCACCACACACACACACCACACGCACACCCACACCACACACACACACAAAACACACACCAAAACACCACCACCACACACACACACACCACACACACAACCCCCCCACACACCCACACCACCCACCCACACACACACACACCACACACACACACACAAAACACACACACACACACCCACACACTCCCACACACACTCCCACCACACTCACACACACACATGGGTTTACCACCCTATGCGGCCGCCCGTATGATCCACTTAAGAGGGCAGTCGCGCGAGAAAATTGTTATACGTATGTTTTTTGTACGTTATGTTTAAAATATATAACTTATTTAAAAAATAAGATTGTCATAAGTTTTTAACCAAACCCCACTATAAAACCCCAAAAATTCAACCTAACTCACAAACCCCCTAAAAGTTACTAACCTAACCTAATTAACCCCTAAAAATTACTAACCCAACCTATAAAGTTACTAACCCAACCTCCAAACCCCCTAAAACTACTACCAACCCCACTAAACCCTAAAAAATTTCAAAACCAACCCCACCATAACCCCCCAAAAGTTTCTAACTAACCTACTATAACCCCCCAAAAGTTACTTTTATTTCCCTAGACCCCGCATTTGGGGGTACACCGTTGTGTGTAAAGGGTTGTTGGGTGTAAGGGGTTTTTTTGTGTAAGGGTTGTTTTGTGTAAGGGGGTTTTTGTGTGTAAGGGGTTTTTGTTTAAGGGGGTTGTTGTGTTAAGGGGTTGTTGGGTTTTAAGGGGTGTTGTGTGTAAGGGGGGTTTTTTTTGCCGCTAACACTGTTCGTCCGCCTGTATTCTGGTCGAGGTTCGTTTTTCCCATAGTATACGCGAGCAGCGTCATTTATTTCGGTTCAGATTGAGCATCGTACTCTAGATCTGTCACAGCGACAGATTCACTGCGACCGAAGTACAAACGTCATATGACATTTGCCGACAGGTGCAGACAGAGTTTACATTGGAGGTTTCCCCCTCGACGTCATCAAAACATCGGGGCCCTGTTGGAGGGGAAATTTTTTTTTTCGCCGCTTTTTTTCAAAAGTGTTTTTTTACAGAAATAAGACCCGGAAAACAATTATTTTGGGGTAGGGGTTTTGAAAGTATATTCAACATAATTAGGCAAAAAAAAATGGGGTTGGACACTTTTAAAAAGGACTCCAGCCAAAATACTTGATAAATGTATTTTTGCGACCCGACCCCATCCTACAAGAGGCCATTTTTGCTCCGGGGAGCAAACTTACCTCCCTGATGACTTGGGTTCAAGCTGTAGATGGGTCGACCCTGGGGGCCACCCTGATGGCACCCCCAAGGACGGTGTTCACGCTGTCCTAGAAGTCGACTTTGGCCACCTTAATGGCACCCAGAGGGAGCGAAGGCATCCACATTTCCGTGCCTCTTGCTCGCTCGAAGGGGGGTGTGCCCTTGGACACGAAGAAAGCCCTTTCCTCCCTTGGGGGGCGTTTTTTTTTTTTTTTTTCTTTTTTTTCCGCACTTCTCGGCCATCACAGAGGCATAACATTATATGGCATATATGAAGTCGTGTGTTCAGCCATCTGGAGGAGTTCAACCGGGCAGACCCACATTACACACACATAGTCTTTAATGGACACTCCCCTATGCTGTTTCTGATGATACCTCAGGAATGACCCCCCGGGCCATTCCTGGAAACTACAAAACTGTTACGGCCTTAGCCTCAATAGGTAGGGGATAGTCAGGGCGATCGTCAAATTGCCGTAACACTATTTCGGAGGAGCAACACGATGGGTGCCCATTGGGTTTTCTGGGCCTGCCCCGCTGAACAACCACAAATTTGATAAGGCCCTCGTCTCGTTCTCCTCACACCAAAAACCCTGTATAAAAATAACATCATTTCTATCCTATCTTGAACTAATTAATTACAAGACGGACGCCAAACACCCACCTCACCGAGGGTGGGGGAGAAAAAGCCTCACACGCCACCCCCCAGCAAGGGCGAGAAGGAGAGAGAGAGTCTATCTGCTCCTTTCGCCTTGCCCTTTTTTCATGACGTCACAGCGACGCGAAAAAATTTGCTAGACAACCCAAAGCATCCCAATTTTCAACACAGTAAAGAACAAAATAAAAAAGGGGGAGACTGAGGATGAAGAAAAATGGTTAATTAACCAATTGGATAAAATTACTTACGCTGGCTGCGGGTTTACACCCCCCGACCAAACAAACCTTATTTCCCTATTTTCAAACTTTCTATTTCTAATTTATAGTGTCTATTATAAGAGATATTACAGAAAAGCAAAACTGCAGTAAGTAATTTCTTAATTATTGTCATATAAATATTACATTGCCTATTATACAGTAGAGTATTATAAGAAAACAAAATAAATAAAATTAAATAATCAACACGATGATTGCTGTAACGTAAAAATGTAATCGCTGTTTCTTCTGTCAAGATGACACTTCTGTAGAATTCTTTCAACAGCATTGTAGAGGGTTTAAGTGTGTCAGACTTATGTTCTCGGCTTGAATTTTAGGAGGATACTGATACATTACTTTGTTGATCCCCATTTTATAAAGTTGAGTAGGGTTCCGGTACTCAGGTCAGGTCAGGTGTGGTCTTGTCAGACTGCACATACAAATACAGCTATGCGGTAGTCATGTCAGGTCAAATAAGGTGGGATCTTGGTAGACCGCACAGAAGGGTACCGTAGACTGCAGACCCCGATGTAAACCCCACACTATAGTAGCACCGTTTTTTTATATATACAGAAGTCTGGTGGCGTTAATACTTACATTTCTACATTCATGATTTCAGGAAAGTTAGAAGGGGCTATCTGGAGAGTCTGTGTCATTTTGTGTCTTCATCTGTGTCAAATTATGGCTATAATTGAACAAATTACAAAAATAAAACCGAGTGGCGACGTTGATAACGGGCTACACTAAGGTCGCCATCTAGTGTTTATGTTTAGAGTGTCCTTCCGCCGTCGTTGTCGCCCAAAAAAAAACTAGTAGCGAAATTTGAAACCGTATATACTTGCAGCTACAAAGCATAAAACAACGCTGAAATAGGGTAGATTCAGTCATGATTATAAACTACAGGGAGGTCCCGAAGATACGAGCAGTTAGGTTCCACCTGGCATACTCGTAAAGCGAAATCTCGTATAACGAAACACATAACTAATGGTAAAATATAGGTTTGGTTCCAGGACCCCATCAATTAAAAGAAAAAAAACGAAGAAAAAAAAAGACATGTTTTTCAAGCTAAAATAAACAACAGCAAACAACAAAGTTTGAAGCTCTCAAATATAGGGCTCTATATACCACCACTGCACCACCACACCACCACACCACCACACCACCACACCACCACACCACCACACCACCACACAAAACACAGTGAATTAAGAGTGTGACAGCACAGTAGGACAGAGCACAAATAAGTCACAATAAGCACATTAAGTAAACCAGCAAATCACTAAAATTGACTCACAAGGCACAATACATACAAGCAACAAAGACGTTGTATGTACTCCTGGGGACGCCGCGTGATACACTAGACTCGAGAGGGTACGGTAGGTAAGGGACAAGGGAGGGGTGCGCAGACCTCTTCCACTGCCCACAAACTAGTCTGCGCATCTGAATCATTGTACATCGTTCAGTCCATCGTTCAATTTTCCTCACGTTTTCCCCAACTGAGACACACGAGAGCTGGCTATTTCCACCTCTTACACCCTTCCCGTCCTCCCCACACACCCACACACACGTGGCACATCTTCCTGCACCTCTCACTCACCTCGTCTATGACTTCGTCGTACATTTTGACGTATTTTCACGCTAAAACAAGGCTCGAGATACGTTGGCAAGCGTGTGTTGTTGTTGTCCGCCTGCAGTGTTGCCAACAGGGATGTGAATTTTTGTAGGCCACATTGTTCGTACCCCCCCCCGAGCCCACAGAATTATCTCATATTTTCAGACTTGATTACATGCGTGTGCGGATACAAAGAAAATCGAAGAAGATCATGGTCTGTGACTAAATGAACATTATAGGTTAAATCGACCGCTGCCCTGAGACGTCGAATCTGTATGTTCAATTAGACTCTATCCGACGTCAAGTCTTTTGTGAGAACCATATGCCAATTCATGAAAAAATTATGGGTAAAATTCAGCAGACATAGCGTTTCACCCATGTTTTCATTTTTAAACTCTTAATCTTTTCTTTTCTCAAGCATTTTAGATGGGCCAGTGCAGTGTTTTTGAAGTCAGTGGTTTTCGTGCAGTGATCAGGTGGAGGGTTGTGCGGTCGCTGCGTATTGGCCGACGGGGTTAGCATGGGGCTGTGTAGTACCATTTTTACCTACCCGATCGTACGCTTATCGACATATGTTTTAAACATTTTATTTTTTCTTTGCAGACTATGAGTGTTGATTTAGTGGATCCTAACTATCTTTGTGTAGGCTGTTACCGTATATAGTAACGCTTGTATGGGCTGTGATGGGCGCACGTAACTGTTGTATGTAGAAGGTATCTACATCGCGACAGTTTTGTACATATGTGGAGCAATTTTTACCTGCCAGTCTGAAGGAAACACTCTTTACAAGAATGTCTGAAGCTAGCCTTATCTGTATTATTCAAGTGCCGTATAGGTGATCAGAGATAAGGAAAGTGGACCACTCACGTAGCAGTTGCAAACTCCTGAATGTGAACCACGCTTTGAAATAGAATGCTACTCGCGTTGGCCAATACGGCCATTCCAGTCATGGCACATTCGGGCATCCACAGGTTTGGCATGAACGCAAAAGGATCACAGTACTGCACTGCTACTTCATTTGCGTTCGCACTACAAACAAAGGATGTTGTAAAAAAGATCGCGAGCTATAAAATCCAGTATCTGAGCGTATCCTTCTGACCATCACTAGGCCTGTGCCACTATGGTCCTGATCTCCCAGTTCCAAATGTTCCAATTGCAAGTGCTATAAGTGAATCGATTCGACACGAGGGAGGATAATCCCAGTGATTATCACTATATTTTCAAGAACATGCAGAAACAGGAGAGCCCAAATCATCAGTCAGGAAATCACATGACCTTGCTAGGGACTTAGATCTACCCAAGGAGAATATGTGGAGGTCATTGAGATCTAGTTCTCCAGGAATGGAATATTTGTACCAGAAGGAGTTCTCATTCACCACGTTTCCGTCGGTAGACATAAAAAAGAACTTTCAGAGCTTCTTCAAGCTGACACATCACAGCTCTGTATGTCTTTGATGTTGACACACTCATGGATACAACTTTGTGAGTCTCACACTGTATGATAACGATGTGCTAGTGGCCGGCTGTTGCAGGATTAAACAACACGCTAAAGAGCCTGTTCTTCTGCATAAAGGAAAATAAAAGCTTTCCGAGTGTGTCAAATTGCCGCCTGCATGGCCATGAACATGGAGTGAAACTTATGAAACTTATGAAGGACTTTGTTATCTGCTGTTAATTAATATTGAGACATCAAGTGGAATCTGGGGTAGAACCTCGCTAGGTAACTCCTTGCCTCTAGGACTGCCAGTCTAGGTTACACTAAGCGACATGGGTTTTCTTTGTATGTGGACGTTAGACTGCGGACAGCAAACATTACAAACAAACAGGATAATTGGCCAGCACTGACCGAAAGACTCACCGGCAGGTTTCAACTGTATGTACAAACCTCTTCGTTGAAGTCGAAAAAGGTGTGTACTTACCTCCATTGCATCTGAAACTTGGGTTAATAAAATTTTTGTAAGGCCATGGATCAAACAATGGTGCTGGCTCTTCAGTATTTGTTAGCAAAGTTGAACGCACTGTATCCTGAAGCTAAAGTAAAGGCAGGTTGTTTTCAAGGCCCTGTCCCAAATTGTCAACTACTCAATGATGATGACTTTGTAAAGAGCTTGAACTAGCCTGGCAACAAAGGCTTGGAAGAGCTTTTTGATGCTGTTAAAAGAACTACTCTGTAGGTAATGTCGAGCATCGAATTTATGAGGAACTGCTCAAAATGACATGTGAAGAGTAACATGCGCTTGGAGGCTCGGATGTCACTCAAAATCCAATTTTCCCATTCACATTTTGATTCTTCCCAACGAAATCCCTTGGCTCCGCGGTCAGTGATGAGGCAGGGGGGGGAACATTTCCACCAGGACATTGCCACCATGGAAACCCGATAACAAGGACGATTCAGTCCCAAACATGATAGGGGACTATTGACTGGACGCTACAAACGTGGGACAAGTAGCTGCTCCTCCAAAAGACAAGAGCAAACTACAGAAACACTTTTGACTCCTTGTACTATGAGCAGGGTGCCGTACTTTGTGTGTTAGTTATAGTTTTGATCATCTGTATATTTAAATCAACCAATTTGATCGATCTTGACTGTTTCTTCTGAAGACAGTCTAGATCTGATGTTCTCGAACAGCCGCATCAGTTTTCTCTCAAAAAATCGCGAAAGTTGTGTTCCAAATACAAGATATATATATATATTATATATATATATATATATATATAATATATATACTATATATATATATATAGATATATATATATATAAATCATATATATATATGATATAAAGTCAAAATTTACTGTAGATTTAGCATATTTCAGAATATTCCAACGATGTGGAGCACTTTTCGGATATATTTGGAACATAATTTAAGGATTATTTTTTGCCAGATATCGTACATTAGGTCCTAATAAGCCGCAGGCACCACCAGAATTTAAATGTACGAGTAATATATATTAACGTTAGGTTTTTTTTCTGTCGATTTAATTATATAATCTATATATACGTATAGAATTATAATAGCTATTAAAATTTAAAATGCCCGATATTCAAAAACTATACGGCTAGAGGAAAAAGCAATTGCCATTTAATAATCACAGCGAAGAAATGCTTCCAACCCAACACACAATAAACTCAGAAACATTTTCTGGTGTCGACCAGTGTCTTCGCTACAACCTTAGTAAATTCATATACCGTATTTTTGCCGGCGCATTAAGACTCAGTTTTTCTCCTTATAAAGGAATGCAAAGTGTCACCCCTGCGTCTAATGCGGCCATATTAGCGCCATGATGGAGGTCGCCGGCCAGAAGAATGCAGAAACAGGCTTGCTTTGGTGGTGTATTACTAAAGGGCGGTCTGGAGTGATTCTGGTGCAAGCAGTAGTCACTGAACATAAATTGTAACTGTGTTATCAACAGTAATTGCATAATACTAAGAAAAGGTTGGAGTTTAAGAGAACAAAATGAAGCTGGGGCAAACAAAGATAGCGATTCGTGCTGCCAGATTGGAATGTTGATGTAAAAACATCATCCACCCTTCTGCTGCTCTCCATTGTAAAAACGTATGCTGATATCTAAGGTCTGCAGCTTCACCTGGGATACTGTCACTCGGCGACGCCCTTCCCCCGCGCACCCCACCATGGGTTCATTACCGCTCCAGACTCCTCCCCGCCCCATGGCAAAAGAAAACATCCCGAATATTAGATGTCGCCCCTGCTCTTAACCCGCATTCGACTCGGGCAACACAAGTTGACACAACGTGGAAGGAGATGATAGAAGGGACGGGCAGAATAAATGGTGATGGATTTTCGCTGGAATGGGATTGTAGTAAATGGAATTAGTGAAACAAAGAGAGGTTGTAAAGTTTTATTTGAAGGATATTGAGCGGGTGAGAGGAGGTGTAGTTATCTTGGGGAGTCTGTCTATACACACAAGGATGGAGAAAGGCGCATACCTGGCTTTGTAGTTTATTTGACGGCGAGTCATTGTACTAACGTGGGGACAGAGGTGCGCGGTGTCTTTCGTGTGTCTCTGTGGGCCTGTGGCTGACTGAAAGTTAACCTGGTGATGTTGCCCAGTTGTGTCGGCCCTTTAAGCGAACACAAGGTTGTCATGGTCACGCGTCATGGTCACCTTCGAATCTGGCCCAGAGCAGTGGCGGTGGCCACTAAGCCGATGCACTTAGTGTGTTTGTTATGTGTCGCTGTATGCTGTCGTTAGCGCCGATACGCAGTGGTAAGCAAGGTGGGATAAGGATAGGAGACAGCATAGTCCTTTGTACACCCTCGAACCCCTCAATCCCTCACCCATGTACCTCTCATGGAAAGGAAACTGTATGAAAGACGTGCTCAGTAAAAAAGACGCGTAAACGGGTTACTACTAGACGGGACAAAAGTCTTCCACACGGTGACACAAGACCAAAGACCCATCAGGCACCACACCGTCCGCCCTCAAGGCCCGAATTACACACCATACCATCACATGGTGACACGCACCGTTTCGAGTCAATCCGTTCACAATTTCTTACATTCAAAATCAAATAGCACGTGGCTTATTTTTTTTTTAACACTAAACGGGCATTTGCGCCAGCCTCACGGCTCAAATACATCACCGCTACTGCACGTAACGTTTTCTGGTGAGAGAGCTATTTAACGTTTTATGGACCGTGCCGTGCTTGATAATTAACATTGTCGTTTACTGCTCAAGGCTTTATAGTACAAAAAACAGTGTACTTACTTTTTAGAGCTTTGCTTTGTTATTTGAGTTTCAATCTCCTCTTCTTATCCAACAGAATTTTTGGAGTAGCTTTAATGCAAATTTTTAAACCATAGCCTCTGGAGTTTGACGGCACACATCTATGTTAGGAGGGTCTCGGTCAGCAGGACAACTGCAAGTGAAGAGTGACGCGGACAACGTTCGACCGAAATAGTGTTGAAGACAAGCACGGTGACGAACGCTGCCATGATTTCAGACGTGTGAACCAGCCTTCACCTGTACCTTACTGAAGAAAGAAAAACTAATCAACCCTCGCGACCACTGTGATAGATTTCATAGGTGTAAGACAGAGGCAAATATTCGCGATCCTGAAACCGGTTGCCTTTCAACAACTCACAACAATAACAAACAAGGTAGAGATGGTTACCTTCAGGTTACTAAATCATCTTCTATAAAAATTTTTGTTTATTGGGGCAACAACCGCATTTTGTGAGGGCCAAAACTTAGTCTGGAATAGTTTTCTTGTGTTTTGAATTAATCGGGCTCTCGTATTTTGTCGGAAATCATATGTTTTTTACACGTGTGTGTGTGTGTGGGGGGGGGGCGGGGCAACCTTGACCGCTTCCAGGTGTCACCCGCAAACATTGCTACGATTTCACCAGTCTGCCCACTTCTATTTATAGGGGATTTTCTTTTTTTTCTTTTCTATATCATCTGTTTACAGACACGAAACCAAACCACCTCTAACCTAACCTAATCTGGATTTAACCTAACCTTAATTTCTGGCTGAAAATAACGGTAGATTTTTGGTTCTACTAGTGTAGTGCATTATTATTCAATGCGCCTATGCGGAAATGGGGGCTCACAATACTCAGAATGACGAAAGCTACACGATGATGTAGGTAAGAATCCTAAGACTTCTTATGAACAGCCCCTACCTAAAATAATCCAATAATCTATGCATAAGTTTTCCATAAAGTCATAAACACATAGCAGAATAAGCCAACAAAGGCATTACCTACAACATTAATCTAAGCTATAGTGTCAATGGTAGCAAAAATATTAGAATACTCAATACGTAGGGGCATACTCCTGTAATATTATTATGATAGCCGATTGTGGTTACCCTGTGCATTCCCCTTGACATTTAACTAGTATATATTTTGTTCATTCACATTCACTCGCATGTGAATATGTTATCTTAGGTACATGACATAATCATTTGCTTTCCCTTACAAATCCATTTGTTTTGGTTACTTTTGTATATATTTACGATGTTTTTTTTTTTTTCCCCCTCCAAAAAACACCAATATTTTTCGTTTTCTCAAAACCTCCTTGTAAAATAGGGCGTTTGCGTCTCTCTATAGCGGAGGTCGTCTTATGCCGCTCGGGCAAATACGGTTATTCCCAGTCAGTATCCTATAATGACTTTTCTAATATTTTTAGTACATATAACTTGTTAATTTTCTTAGTAAAAGAATTGGTAATTTTACTCACCCTTAGTTGAATGTCGTAGCATTGGATCTAGTTCTGTCTCGTATTTGAAAAGATAGACCCTAATTTACACTATCTTCGTGTCTACTCGGATTCTCGTATATCGATAATTGCTCGTTTCGCTGTAACGGTGACCTCCTGTAGTGTTATATTCAATTACTTACAGTGACACATCAAATCAGTAGTGATGTATATAATTTGTTAAGACGGCCTCCCGGCGAACATTATCTGAAGCTGAGCGACCTAAAGTGCTATACTACGTGTATAATACCCAATAGAATTCTTACAATCACAACATCCTCCAAGCTAGCATAGGTTATAATGTAGAACTGTAGAGGGATGACTTATCTCTCTTTCCGCAAATCTTCACACAGGGATACCGCCCGGTCGTTCGTATGGGGATGGGTTGATGTCCAGGGCCTCTCGATTCACCTTTACTCCAAACTCCCCACCAAGGACAAATAGACACAATCGTTTATATGACTTGCAGCTGCTTGTATTTGTTGGGCTATAAATACCTAGATGACCGCTTGCCATGTGGGATTACGTATTTTATGGCTTATAGACCGTCACTTGTTCCCTGTAAAAAAAACCCTTGACAAACTACTCAGCGTATGCTTCCAAGACAAATGTTGTAGGAGGTTAGCTAGGTGCTATTCAATGCGCTCCTTTATGATTGTAACCTCAGTATCTTATAGTCTGACAAGTATCTTCACATACCATAAGACATTTCAAATCAACTATCTGTCCTCACGCTTGTGATGTTTACTGGCACCACAACAAGCGCCAACCATCGTCTGCTAGGTTGATGTACTCATTTTTCCCATCACCAGGCGTTTTTTTTTCCTTCTGTCTGTCACACTTATCACAAGGTCTTTTCACGTTCCTGAAAAAAATTATCACCCATGACGAATTCATCGCAAAAACTATTACCTCTGTAATTATCAGTATACAGGCTAAAACTTGTACGATACGGCCAAAGAAGAACATTCTCGGCCGAAATACGCGGAAACAGATGCACCAGAGAAAGAACTTCAGACACCGCCACTACAGATTGTTTTGTCACGCCTTCTGCATTACTTTTTTTTAGAAATTCACTCCCTGTTCCAAAACAGGGTTGTCGTGTTTGCTTCGTGTGTGTGCCAATGTATTTATTCTTCCAACGATGCAGGCCGTTATTTCTATAATCAAGCCGGTTTAAATCTACTGGGGTCATCCTTTCTGTACAGTTGTTGGTAACAGACTCCGATAACTTGTTGAGTGAAGTCAATTTGTGCCTGAAACCGGGGATGAGTGACGAGTTCGAGTCCTCACTAAGGTCAAAAGTATACCGTATGATGGCCTGCGTATAGACGACCCCCAAAACATATCATAGTACACAACAACGTACTCTGTTTTCGCGCTATAATCGCCATATAAGACTATCTCTCCAAGGTGACCACTCAGCTTTATACTAAGGTTAGGTACCTACAAGCACATTGGGTGGCTGTCTTAATATTTTTATTGACATTAAAACATATTAAAAATTTGGAATATCTATAGGGAGTAGTTAGAATAAGTATAAAAAGTTCTTAAAAAATTGCTATCTATGCAAAGTCCTCTATTGCCTGCTCGTTAAATTCATATACGACACCACTCACGTGTATTTCTCTGTGTACAGCAATACTACTATATAGGACGCTCCGGGATCGACCATGGCACTCCCAACACATCAAGTTCGTGGTTGCAACCATACACATACAGGGAGTGGTCCCCATTATAACAGAGCATTCGATGATACGAGAATCCGATGCTACGAGGGATTTGCTGTACGAGTAGGGTCTATTTCCAATATACCCCGCACGATCGAAAATCCAATGCTACGAGCATTCCAATACTGGGGGGGTGAGTAAAATTACGTAAGCTATCTACTAAGAGTTAAAATATATACAATTTATTTACTAAAATTTATAAGGTCATTTGATGACTATATGATTGTGACCTAAGGTTGTACCATAATCAATCTGGAAAATATGATAATTCCTCGTGATCCTGCGGTACGACAATGTGGCCATGGACCAAAAAACATCCACAAACCCGGAAATCAAGTAGCGAGGAAGCCACAGCAAAGGATGGTTAGTATTGACGGACCAGCAACAACCTGCCTCGCACTACATAGATACTACTTTCCTCTAATGACTGGAAGCTACAAAGCTCGCCTGGTACTATGTCGTAAACGAGTAGGAAGGTTGTGACTAGGCTAGGCCCGTCATCCCGTCACCAGCACCAATGACAAACAGGTTTAAAACTTCTCGACCTAATCTATCCAAGCCAGCGAGAGATATGTTTTTAGGAGCCGAAGAAATGGCATGTGTCCAGACTTGCCTCTTCTCCGTCCTTACGTGTTTTTACCTCTTCCCTTCCCGTCATGGTCTAAAACTTAATTCCGTTTTATTTGGATATGCTTTCGTTTAGCGGATTGGTTTTAATGTATAGCATAGTAAGATATATAAGTAAGGAAGCTGTGTGATAGTCGCCTATTGGTTGGTTAGATTTTAGAAGGGTGTATATGGGTTAAAATAGTTTGAATATTGTTATCGGTCGGCCGCCCCCCGCGGCAGATTTCTCCGTCACTCACTGACCCGCCAGCAGTCACTCATCATAACATTCTTTAATCACCTTATATTTAAGGGGGAACAAGTGTGTTGACCGGAATGCGGGTAATCTGGTATGGGGTTATTTATAACTCGTCAACGTTTACTTGAATGATATTACCTTGGGGGGATGATTTGATTAAAGATTACACTTGACTGGCAGGATTTCAATTCGTCCTTACCTATGACTTCACCTATGTTGATTTTAATGTGGACCACGTCTCACTGCGGAGAGGTAACAATATGGGATGTATTTAAGGCGGTGAAAAAGCTAAGCGATTTAAGTTCAAGGAACTGCGGCTTGCCACCAGCCACCGGCGACGTAACTCACCTGGATTACTCCTGCGGACGTTTGATTAATATTAAATATAGATTTATTACTTAGTTAGTCGTGGTTCGGTTTAAGTGGTATTGTTGACCGAGGAAGGTCTGACTCTTGAAAGTGTGGGGAATACTGTGCCCCTACACAAGAATAACTCACCTGGGTTTTTAATAATAACACAAGAAACTATATTTGCAAATATCATCCTATTTATTCGCCATGAAACATTTTTGCTGTTTGAGAACCGTAGACACATACATAAACTTAATCGGGAATGGGAAAGCTTCTTTAGAGCATAATCTCCCTTACAGAATCATTCTTAGAATTACCATCTTATACCCATCGACTGAGCATTAGGTATACATTGAATATATATATATGGGAAAGAGAATGTGAGAATACGGAGTTGGGTTGTGGATACACAATGACCATGTGTTCTTGAGAGGAGGCGTGGGACGCCTCCCGTTGAAGCCTCTCCCTAGGTGAGAGATGGATGGAAGGACTCCTATTAATAATACTTATAAGGATGGGTAGACCTCCTTTACATTAGCGTGAACTAAACATTTGTTTCCCCTATTGAAAATATAGATAACAAGGAAAAAAGGGGGGGGGTTAAGGGAACGCGCTGTCCAGCGACTTACCTAGGTGAGAGATGGTATGGAGACTGCCGTCTTGGCGTTATGGCCCACCCGCACAAAAAGGGAAGTTGTTTGAATGGTTCGCCGTGACCTCAAATGAAAAGCTTATAATCCCGAAATAACTATTTAAGTAATGAAACTCGCGTACATAAGATCAGGCTGTCTATAATATAGGCCTGGTTACTTTGATATAGAAGAATTTAATATGCTTAAGCTAATACCCGAGAAGGGTGTGATACGTTGTCACGTCAAAAGTCCGAACGCATTTTTAAGGTGGTATGGTATGAAAATGGAGCATAGAAATTTGGAGGTTTTCATTTTAGCGTTTTATCGTTACTAACAAAGTCCATATATGACCATAACGATAACGATGGGGATTATTTTGAAAGACCTTAAGAATTGGGAGTGAAACTTGGTCTGACCAGATAGCTGGGGAAAGGATAACAAGATTGAAATCATTAGTTATCACTGATCGCAGAATAATTATCACACGGAACTTGCCTCGCATACGGGAGTCGGGGGGGGGAGGAAGGGAAAGAAGGAAGGGAAGAAAAGGCGGAAAAAAGGAAAGAAGAAAGACAAAATGGTGGTTTAGGAAGAGGCGATGAGTCACCGTGAAACAAAGAGAAAATATTAACTACTGACAAGACATAGCTCGGGAATTTTATGATAATAATTCTCCTACTATCTCTCCCGAATAATGGGCATTACACACGGGGTACATGATTTAGATAATGACACGTGTATATAACATTCACCATAATCACTAAGTTGTATAATAACTAGTGAAGACGTTTAACCCCCTTAAGCCGCAAAATTTCCCCTATCGACAGCGCTGTACCTATAATATAT
>JACEEZ010004753.1:45547-73812 GCA_016584305.1 Chionoecetes opilio | reverse complement strand
GCAACAGTCCAGATTACCATTAATATGAGGGGCTCACACGGGACCTTTAATTCTGACCCGCAGACCTTTAAATAACGGCACTAGACATTTAAATTGGTGCGGACGAGTTGCTCATGGCGATGTTCTAAGAGAATATGGCAAAAAGTAAGAAACTAACATTTTAAGTTAAACAAGCTTAGATGCTCCCCTTAAAGACAATAAGGATCATGCATGACACATTGCTGTCGGAAGCCCAAGAGCTGTGAGTAAATACGGGGGAATGAAAAATCAAAGCAATAGTAACAAGCCAGTAATGTGATGAGAATTTCTCCCAACACTTTTAACATTCTTGCAAGCAATCTTACAATTATCTCCCACAATATACCCATTAACACATTTGTCTGCATCCATAAACATCACAATGCGAGAAGGAGATAACGCAGCGGAGGAGCACAGGCAAAGCCTTCTCTATGTAAAACCCTGGGTCTGGGAGCGCGGGATGGACGTGACGTCACGAGCTGAGTCTGCTCCGCGAGTCAGTAGGAGCCGAGCTTTCAGCATGTGAGGATGTACGGGCGGTATAAGATATACTGTTATCTTTGGAAATGTTTGTTCTATAATATTATCAAATAAAAAACCGTAAAATACACTAAAGAAATGCCATTATGAGACTCTCAAAAAATATGCATGAACTTAAACTCTTCGCCATTTAATATTTTACTCGCAAACATTTTACATGGTGAATACCAATAGAAGCGGAATTTAATTAGCTTTCCATTGTTATATTTTGTTTTCTGATAAATGAATTAGAACCATACATACATTAGCGTTAACTAAATAAATAACATCATCAAAACGGGAAAAATTACCCGATTTCATGACCTTTTTGTTAGTTAACGCTAATTTATGTATGGTTCTAATTCATTTATCAAAAAACGAAATATAGCAATGGAAAGCTAATTAAATTCCGCTTCTATTGATATTCTCCATGTAAAATGTTTTTGAGCAAAATATTAAATGGCGAAGAGTTAAAGTTCATACATATTTCTTGTGAGTCTCATAATGGCCTTTCTTTAGTCTGTTTTACGGTTTTTTATTTGATAATATTATAATAATATTTTGTTAGTTAACGCTAATTTATGTATGGTTCTAATTCATTTATCAAAAAACGAAATATAGCAATGGAAAGCTAATTAAATTCCGCTTCTATTGATATTCTCCATGTAAAATGTTTTTGAGCAAAATATTAAATGGCGAAGAGTTAAAGTTCATACATATTTCTTGTGAGTCTCATAATGGCCTTTCTTTAGTCTGTTTTACGGTTTTTTATTTGATAATATTATAGAACAAACATTTCCGAAGATAACAATATATCTTTTATACTGATAAACATATATTAGGTACGAAATTACCCGATTTCATGATGTTATGTATTTAGTTAACGCTAATTTATGCATGCTGCTAATTCATTTATCAGAAAACAAAATATAGCAATGGAAAGCGAATTAAATTCCGCTTCTATTGATATTCTCCATGTAAAATGTTTTCGAGAAAAATATTAAATGGCGAAGAGTTTAAGTTCATGCATATTTCTTGAGAGTCTCATAATGGCATTTCTTTAATGTGTTTTACGGGTTATTTGCTAATATTCATAAGAACAAAACATTTCCGAAACTAACAATATATCTTTTTACTGATAAAATATAATTAGGTAGTAAAATTGTCAATCTCGGTGGCCTCGTACCGACGCCGTCCGTGACGTCATCAATCTCAGGGCAGGCCTTTATAGATTGAAGAACGCCTTGGCAAGTGACTTGTCAGGCATCCGAGATGTCAGGATCGAGAGTCAACCTTAATGCAGAATTTTGATTCTAAACACCTTGCCATCTTAAAGGCAACTGACGTTCTCGAATGAATCTCATGGGGAACCCAACATGCTGATCACTCTGAAAAGTAATACTAATTATTGCACATAACTCCTATTACTTGATAATTTTGTCCCGCCCATGCGAGGTAGCAATAAGAATGTATTACAAACGACACACTGACTGGGGTGCCTTGGTCTCTTGCCCCTTCACATTCTAGCTGTATTATCTGGACAGGGTGACATTGGGGAGTTAGCCTACTTTTTTAATAATAGTGTAGTGAATGGAATACTAAAAAGGTTTACTATACTTAATGTGGTCCTAATTAGATGACTGTAACATTGTTGTAGTAGGTGGGGGGGGGGGTTGAATTGTGGTTGAACCAAATTAAAAATCCGTCTAGGCGGCGCGGAATGACACGGGGAAACTTGGTTGTTATGGTGACGCTGAGGTTTGAACCAAAAAGACAACAAATACTTACACTGTAGTCAACTTTACAGAAGGTACTTTGTCACTCAAGACCTCAACGACTTTTTTCAGCCTGTCCTTCAGTGTAGATAGTTCAGATCGCATCATGGCATTCCACCTCCTGCAGCCAAACCTCACAAGTAAATCCAGTATGACTTAATCTTTACAAATGGCGTAGGGAACGGTGTTTAAAATTAATTTATATATAATATATATAGTATATATATAATAGATATATATATATATATATATATATATATATAGATAATGTTATATCACAATATATATATATAAATAATATAAATATATATATATAATATAGATATATAATATATATATATATATAAACTATATATATAATAAATATAATAATATATATATATAAGATATATATAACTATAATCCAACATATATATATATATATATAATATATATCATAATACTTATATAATATATATATATATAAAATATAATATATCTATATATATATATATATATATATATAAAATATTAATATATATATATATATATATAAATATATATATATATATATCATATATATATATATATATATAAAATAAAATATATACTTAATATATATATATATATTATATATAGTATATATAATATATATATAGATATATAATATATATATATATACTATATACTATACTCAAGCCGAAAAAGCCGCCTCCGGGGCGGGACGTTTTGGACTAGCTCCTGCGGAGAGGCGATGGTGGGACTTCGGCCCACACCCTGTGTTGGTGGGGCCGGAACCTCCAGATAGCCCTTTTAAACTTTCCGGAAATCATGGATGTAGAATGGTATGTATAAACGCCTTACCCATCACCCCCACCCATTCACTCAACCCATAACCCATCACCCCCCACCCATCACTCACCCATTACCATCAGCACACCACCCATTCAATCACCCATCACCCCCCACCGAATTCCATCACCCAGCACCCCCACACCCATTCACTCAACCCATTTTACCCATCACCCCAACCGTTCACTCGCCTATTACCCATCACCCTACATCAAGGTTTCCTCAAAGTTCTCGCAACCCACTTTTTTGAGTCACAATTCTCGCTAATGGGCTATTAAAAAAGAAAAAAGAAAAACTGATCGGATCATACCATAAGGGGCTTTTAAAAATGTTCCCCTCGTCGACCTAGTCCAAAAAAAACTGTGCCATATGCATGGGATTGGGGCAAATGGGGGCGGCACCTATCACACACCACACACCGCGAGCACACCACAACTTCGGCGTATATTATTATATAATAATATAATATATATATATATAGTATATATATAATTATATATATATATATATATATATATATATATATATATTGCCAAAATGTGATTAATATCCTGATGGTTAGTACTTGGACGATAAGCATTTTGGGCAATCAAAGTTTTTCAATACCCCAAACGGCTTAAAATGCTATCTCATCCCGTCGTAGCTCTAGTTAACAGAACAGTCAATCATTACAGGTCAGGCCCAACTTTTCTTGAAGGAAGACTTCTTTGGTGCCATAAGACACCAATGCTTCACCAACATTGCGTTTTATACTTTGCATGTTTTTTTCCTTAAATTGTGATAAAATTATACAACAAATTATGCTATAAAGACAAGACGGAGACTACTCATTGTGTGTGTGAGGACTTGCTAATCTGCCCGCTCCAACTCGCCCATGAATCAGTGGGGCCAGGTTTGCGATTCTCCATTTGTCGAAAACCCATCACCCCATTCCTTCCTGTGGTTATCAGTATAAAAAGATTACTGTTGTCCCTCTTCAATGTTTGTTCTATATATTATCAAAATAAAACAGTAAAATAAACTAACGAAATGCCATATGAGAGACCATGTGAAGAAATAGCGCTTATGAAACTTACACTTAACTAATGGAACATTCACTTAAAACTCTGCGTCATTTAATCATTTGCGAGAAAACATTTTAGATGAAACATTATCGAATAGAAGCGGATTTCATTAGCTTTCATGATATAATTTCGTTTTCTGTAAATGAAATTACCACCAGCATAAAAATTAGCGTTAAACTAAAAAAAATAACCACCAATCTGGTCGGCAAGTAAAAAAACGTGTATACAATGAATACAGTAGGACTATCGAGCTTATCAGCATATAAGAACACTTGTTAATCTTTCGTAAATTATTGTTCTATAAGTATTATCAAATAAAAAAAACTAAAAACACTAAAGGAAATCTATTGATGAGGACTGAAGAAATATTTGCATGAAACTGTTTGAATGAACTAATTCACTCTAAACTCATCGCCATTTAATATTTTGCGTTTTTGAAGATCTTTTTACGTGCAACATATCAGAAGCGAATTGTATTAGCCTTCCATTGATATATTTAGTTTCTGATAAAGAAGTTAGAAACCATTTATAACTAGCGTTAACTAAAATAAATACATCACTCAATCGGCGATAATATCCCAATTGATGAGGTAATTATTTATTAACGGTAATTTATGTATGGTTCTAATTCATTTATCAGAAAAAATAAAGATAATCAATTGGACAGCTAATACATTCCGCTGCCAGTGAATGTTTCATGTGAAATGTTTCTCGCCAAAATATTAAATGGCGAAGAGTTTAAATGAATGCCATATACTTCAGAGTCTTATAATGGCATCTTTAGTTTTATTGTAGTTTTTTATTTGATAATATTATAGAACAAACATTTACGAAGATAATGGTATATCATTATACTATTAAACCACAGGCAAGGGGAAAATAGGGGGATGTTCGAAAAAAACGGCCAGGAATCGCAAAACTGGCCACCCCTGGAAATAGCCCCAAAATGAGTAGCAAGTCCCAGTCCAGTATCAGTAGTCTTTAGGAAAGACCCATACCTGACATTAAACTCTGCATCAATTTGTTAAAAAAATTACCAGTGTCTTAAAAATGACCAAAAAGTATGTGTTAGAACATAAAAACATAAGAAAATAAGGAAAAGCTACCAGAAGCCAGCGAGGCCTACACGTGGTTAGTTCTGTCACCTAAATACCTACATCCACTTTATCATCCCCATCCATGAATATCAGCCCCTCTTTAAGCTCCCAATGACTCAGCACTAACTTCTGTCTACTGAGACCATTCCAATCATTCACCACCCTATTTGTGGAACCAGTTTTTCCATTTCTTCTAAATCTACGCTATCCAGTTGAACATCCGTTACTCTTGTTTACGTCCGTCTCCATTATTAGTAATCGCTTAGTTTCCGTCCTTCACAGATCCTCCTTCGTCCAAGATTTCTTTCTCCTCTGATGCTCATCTGATTCTGTCTCTCTAATTCTTGTCTTAGACTTGCGAATAACTTGCTTAGTTGTACTTATTCTCCTCTCTCGGGCCTAGTTGCCACCCCATTTATTTTCCAATACTCGTCAAGGAACACCGGCAGAAACACTCGCTGCTGCATGCCTGCTAACCGACATTTACTTTTTTAGCTCAGCCAATTTTTGTACTTCTCTTGTGAGTTGCACTGCAACCGACATAACACGCCTAACATATTGATCTCGATATACTCTGTGTTTTCGTTTCTTGTTTACTTCTCTATATACTCTTCCTTCTTCTCGTTCCTGGACTAGTGCGTCCAAATTTTTTTTAACCGTTCTTTGCTAATGCTTTTCTTCTTCGTTTCAGGAATGCTTAGTTGATGTGATGCTTTTACTTGATGTGCCTAGGTTTCAAGGTACGTGGACAAATCCTGGGTCCTGGGTTAGGATCGCAGCCTTTTTCTCTGTTTGGAAGGAGGCTGACCACCATGCCCCCGTCCGGGACCCGCTGTTGATCGGCCCTTGATGTGGCTCCCAATGCAGCACCTGGTGATTTGTCGATGGCACTGGGCTGCTCCTTGGCTGGGTAGTTGGCACCGAGGCTGCTGTTGCGCGTGTGCACAGGGCTGCTGTTTCTGGGCGATTGGCACCGGACTGCCTTTTGTTGCGCGTCGTGGCACTGGGCTGCTTGTTTCTGGTCGTGGCACCGGGGCGCTCGCTGCTCGGTCGTTCCTCCATCGTGCTGGTTGACCCTCCCTCCACCACCATAGCGAGAAGGGTTGGTCAATGGCCTTGTCCTAGGAACGACTCCAGCAGTTCATGATGAAGCGGGTTCCTTGGTCCCTGGACCCTCCTGTGGAAGGACTTGTGGGTGTCCTCATACTCAGAATAGCGCCCTTTATTTGACGCCTTTCATATGGAACCTGGACGTTGGTGTCACCCCTGGAGCACATTGAAAGAGGCAACGGATTTCCTTCCACACAACCGGCCGCTTCACTGACTATTAGTAAGAAGGTGGAAGCGTTCCTTACCATCAGCATGATTGTCTCTTGTAAGAGGACCGTACAGAAGATTTCTTTACACCTGGACGATTAAATGACTGGTTCATGGAGAGCCTGGTTCAGATTGGCTCCGTCGGAAACCTAATCTTCTGAAACCTGATTCGAACAGGATTCATCCAGGTACATGAGGTTCGCTACAATCCTTTCGCGTGGGAATCGAAACACGCCTCACTCTCCTCTTCCGTGCAGAAACTGTGTAGCACAGATCGAACCTTACGGCGCCATGTCCATTGTCATTTTGTTGAAATGATGTGTAGCCGGCTCCGTCTGTGCACAAGGAAAAAACAAATTCAGGTCCTGAAAGCTGGGAGGTTTCTCTAAATGGAGGAACAGTTACATCAAGTTCGGAGCAGAACTGTGGGGGCCAACGGGTCCGCGGGGTGACTCCCAACTCAAGTTCAAGTTTTTAGATCGTTACTCGGCGACACACCTCAGAAAACCATGTAGGACCATAAATGGATTTATTTATACAAGTGACTTGTATGAAATACTCGCGAATATGAATACGAGTTGCCCCTATGAAAACAAGCCAGGTATCGTGCCGCACGCACGCACAGCAGCACGAACATCTTCCAGGATCGGAGAGTGTAGCCATGCCCCTCGCCTCCCGTCTTTTGCCCGCAGCCTAGCGCCGCCGCCGCTGCCGCACTCAGCTGCCACCGATCAACGCAACTCACCTATGCGACATAAAAAGCATCTCTCCGACGGGCTCAAGCTAGCCGTGTGGTCTCCCTGCTGAAGAGCCCGAATAGACACAAACAAGTGTTTTGAATTGGCGTGTATGAAATGTCCGGGCGGCCTGTCACCTGAATGTGCTTGATAAGACAGACCATAGCATGAATGCCTATGTATTGAATTTGACATGGTATGAGTTACGGCCATGGTATGAATGACATGTCATGACGTTGCCATGGTAATGAGTTGGGACATGGTATGGTTGACATGGTATGAGGTGCCATGGTATGAGTAGGCATGGTAGAGTGGCCATGGTCGATGAGTTGCCATGGTAGGAGTTGCCATGGTATGGAGTTGCCCAGGGTTCATGAGTTGCCATGGTATGAGTTTACGGTATGCGTGACATGGCATGAATGGGACATTGCTATGAAGTCTGGTAGGAATTGACCGGGGTATGAATTCTGGTACTGACATTGTTCGGGGTATGAATTGTACTGGGGTATGGAATTGACTGGGGTATGAATTGTCAGAGGTTATTTATTGTCCGGGGTTATTTATTGTCCGGGTATGAATTGACCATGGTATGAATTGTCCGGGTTATGAATTATCAATAAAATCAATCATTGGGCGGCCATTACGCCGGTGGGCGCGTCGCCTCGCCCACCCTACGGAACGCCAATCCCGGGGGTCACCACCGCGAGTTCCATGCAGGCTCCTTTCCCATACCAAGAAGCTCTCGAACAAGAAACACAACTTGCCCCAGCCACGAGCCTGTGGGCCTCCCACTTGGCATCCTCCACGCCGGATTTTTGTCTCTTACAGATACAAACCCGATGGGAAGGATCGGTTTCAGTGTAGCGTGCCACATGACCATATAGCCGAAGGTTGGCGATGACGGGACTATGCAGGGCTTATAGGCCTCTGATTCCGTCCTCACGTGCAATCGCTGATTTGACACGTAATCATGCAGCGATACCCATGATTCTGAGAAGGAAACTTATACAAAAAGGCAGGATTACGCTTCTTCAAGTCACTATTTAGTGCATGTCTCACATAACCATAGAGAAAGAGGGATCACAAGCGACTAAGATCCGGATCTCTTGTCCTACGGCACACGACCGAAACGCCAAATACTCATGTTTGAGCGAGTCGTAACACCCGGGGCTATGCCAATCCGTAGTAAGACTGCTTAGACGTGACCCGCCGTCATTATGGGACGCGCTACCAAGGTATGTAAAAACTTCCACGATCTCAATGTCCTTCGCCACACGCATGAACAGACGTTATGCTTCATCTAGTAAGTCTTCCAAATACCGGACCTTGGCTTGAGCCAGGAGACCTCAAGTCTAAAAGGCTTTGCCCTCCTGTGCAGCGCTTCGAGAGCCATCACCAGGACCGCCAGCGGACTCAGCAAAGAGTTACTGCATCATCGCCAAAAACAAGATCAGTGGATCTTGGTGTTCCGCCGGATCGCTCCACAATCAACTTTTGATTCTACAACCTTTGTCCCATACCCAGTCCATCAAGCGTTAGGAAAAAGTGCAGGGGCGCAAGGACGCACCCGGCCTCACTCCTGTATTCACAGGGAAAGAAGCTAGAGACACCTGCCCCACTTCCCAGCACTCGCAGTCCCGAATACAGACCAGTATCAAACAATAGTCATGCAGGGAATCCTCGAAGTCGAGAAGATCCCAGGTGACTCACGATGCACTGAGTCAAAACGCCTTCTTGAGATCAACATAGGCTGCAAGCATCCCTGTCGAAACTCACGTCGGGCGTTCCACCAGGACAGAAGCGCTAGGATACGTCAGTTTTGTTGACTTACAGGCGTGAACCCAGACTGCTGAGGTCTCTGAGCTTCACAGATGACTGCGGAATTAGTGTCAGCAATAGATGGCAAGGCACCCTTGCCTGACTGGTACGCTGAGCAGGGTAATACCGCGGTAATTGGTGCAGTCCTGGGACGGTCCCTTTCCCTTTCCAGATAGGGACGACCAGCACCCTTTTCAATTCCGTTATGAATAGCATGGTAGAATTGTCCGGGTATGAATTAGCATGGTATAAATTGTATGGTATGAATTCTACGCGGTTGAGTTGTCCTACGTCAACGTTCCCAACACAGCGCAAACATACACAAGCAACCTGGAAGAGAGAGACTTCAGACTAAAAAGACCTGACCAAAAAAACTCCTAAAGATTTCCAACGCGATACAAAACCGAATGAATGGGGGCCGATCATGAGCTTCGGAATATCGGCCTATAGAAGAAAAATGTCACGAAAAGGACGGCATGAATTACGCAGGCAAACAAACACAACAACCAGAAACAAGCAAAACAAACACTTCTCATCAGTGATATAAACCTCAAACATGGTAAAAACGCCCTCTGATTAAAAAACAACTGTAGAAATTAGAAACCCTAGCAGAGGCAAATATTGATTTCAGAAAAGCTGGGTTACTGAAATGCTGTCCTGGATCCCCAACGAAGATAATATACGGCCAGACTTTTTGGATGCGATGGAAAGCAGAGCTCCGGATATTGATCCTAGTACAATCTCAGTGCTGTAATATGAGAACTCAAAAACAAAAACGAAAATATTAAATATACGTGTAGTGGTAAACTAGTAACCTAGCCTGACAATCCGGACACATCTACCAAGGAAAACAATTATGAGTTAAAGAACATTACAAAAGTTGGGTCGATGAAACGGTTATAAAGACAATAAATCCTGAAATTTTCTTAAAAAACTGGGGAAGGAGAGATCGACGGAGTTTTGCTAGGCAGCGTATGGCGAACACCAAGGCTCGTTGTTTAGTTTTAATTTCATACAATAAATAATATGATTTTCCTTCAATCCCGAAATAAATATGCAGATTTTCCTTTCATACATAAATAATACAACTTTTCCTTAATTATCATAAACAAAACTATAGTAACCTTGCAAAGCTTGTCATGAATCCACCGCCCCCTGCCTCCCTCATTTTATTCGGGCGCGCTTTGGGTGTACTAGTCTCAATATCATCACTTTACCACTGGAGGCGGAGGGTCAGCACGCGTGAGTCCCCCGTGTCAGGTTTCTTCATGTACCAAGCAACTCTCGACAAGAAAACAACAACCGCTCCACTTGGTCACGGTGAGTTTTCTGTCGAGAGGTGCCTTGGTTTGGGAAGAGGGACTGCACGGAGGGACTCGCGCGAGTGTGTAGTAAGGTGGGCGAGGCGACCGCCCCCCACCGTTGATGCCCCAATGATTTGATGATGATATTACTGAGTGCGGTGATGCCTCCGTTGAAGATGGTTGGTGACGGTGATCGCCTCAAAGGCACCATGCCTTCTTCACATAGCATGACATTTCCGGCAATGTCTGCCCAATAACCTAAAAAAGAATCTAGATCCATGTTAGGTTATTAAAGGAAGCAGACATGCCATGAGAGGCATCCTTGGACACCTACCAGCTAGCCTGCAATCCACGCCAGTTGCCAGCTTGCCTCCTCCACTCCATCTGCATCTGATGCAGTGATGACCCCTCCTGGGAGATATCACTCAGATCTCCGCGTCCTTCCCTACCCTCTCAGTGGATTGGGTGTAGGGGTGGCCGTGAAGTGGGTGTTTGGGTAGAGGGGACAGAACGTGAAAATAATAAGTTGAAGGTTGAGGGTCTGCAGGAGACAAAAAAGAAGAGGTGATTGGTATAGAGGACGAGGAGAAGGAAACAGAGGAGTCTTGAGGAGGATAGGATGAGGAAGAAGAAGGGACAGACGGGGTCTGAGGAGGAGAGGATGAGAAGGAGAAGGGACAGGGGGTCTTGAGGAAGAAAGGGACAGAGGGGTCTGAGGAGGATAGGAGAGGAAGGAGAAGGGACAGGACGGCGGTCTTGAGGAAGAAGAAGGGACAGAGGGGTCTGAGGGAAGAAAGAAGGGGACAGAGGGGTCTGAGGAGGATAGGTGAGGGAAGGAGAAGGACAGAGGGGGTCTTGAGGGAGGATTAGGAGGAGAGGCGAAGGGAGCAGAGAGTCTGAGCGAGGATAGGATGAGGAAGGCGAAGGGACAGAAGGGTCTTGAGGAGGATAGGATGAGAAGAAGAAGGGACCAGAGGGGGGTCTTGGAGGGGATAGGAATGAGAAGAAGAAGGGGACAGATGGGTCTTGAGCGAGGGATAGGTATAATAATTAGATAATATATATATAGAATATATATAAATATATATATATATATATTATATAATATATAATATATAATAATGCCCTCGAGGTATGCTCTCATTAAGGGTTGATTTACAAGTAATGTGTGTCAGGAGCATTTTAAAATATGAAAATAATACACACAAAAAAAAGTTGTAAATAGCAAGATACGATCTTCTCCAAGTCACATGTCAGGACCCCAATACATTTCTTCTGTTTGAAGTCCAGGCAGGTAATCCTGTGGACTGTTTCTTGTTTGTAGATGCTCTTTACATATGGTGGAAAATGGAGGTAATCTGAAATATCATAAATAACCAAAGAGAGATTAAGAGCAAGGCCCCTTCTGGTTAAATTAATAGAACTGGAAATATAAAAGGGTGTAACGGCCCCAGAATAATAGTTGATGACATTATGAATCCATGGGGAGATGATAAAAATGACTCTGACAGAACAGCAGCAGCAGCCCACTCACTGAGATTCTGCAAATGATTCCAAAGGTCCCAGGATTTTCATGATTGACGATTGGCAATTGGATGATTGGCACGTCCTCCCATCATCAGATGTAAGTGTCTGTTTGAGATGATGATGCTCTCAATGCTGCTCACGGAGGTATTTTTCAGTATGGAGCCATAGTAGGATGGATGACTGTTGGTGCTCAGGTGGGTATCCAGCTTTGACGGAGTAGCTGAATCCTTCAAAACAGCCTGCTCCTTAAGAAAAGCAGCTGTTTTTCCTCTTGGAGGAATCAGCTGCCCTAGCATCTTCTCGTTGATGTCCAAAATGTCTTGCCCTTTCCATTTCCATTGCCCTAATTAGGATAGTAAAAAAAAAAGTTAAAAGATATTGCTACAAGGAGTGCCATTCTGGAATTACGTAGCATGACTGTTCTTACTGAGCTAAAATTTCTTGTATATATAAATGTTTATTACTAAAATGAAAAAAAAAATGATTGCTTCTAATATTATTAAGAATCTTTCAGGTACGTGGTGACAAAAAAAATGTTGAATAAGGATATGTTTCATTTATCCTTTTCGTAAATCCTGTGTGTGACTGTCAAGTAGCGAGTTAGGGAGTACAATAATCCTCCTCGCCTGAATTCAACTTCATATGCATGAGCAATGTCATTATATTTCTTGTGGGCAACAGTAACTTTAGACCAAAAATACACAATTCCTCTGCACGGACACAATGTGTTTTACTTGTGCCAAAAACAAGGAGTTTCAACAATGCACTCTAGTATGAAGCAAGCACTTGAATTAATGTTTTAAGTTATACATCGACTTTCAAGGCCCTTCTACAGGATAACTGTACTGGGCAGTGGTTTCCAATTATCTTGAAATAGACATTTTAAAGATTTTGACAAAGTGTTGACACCAATACTTCTTTACTGCGATTGTCGGTTACTTCCCTGATGCAATAAATATGTTGAAGCAAGTTGCATGAGCTACTTTCATTTCATGTTTTTCAGGGTCACTCAGTGTATGAGTGAAATTTTTAACAATTCCTTGTTTACATTTTGAATATGATGCTTCTCAAAAGTCGTTACACCACAAATTTTCAGGGTTCCAAGTTCTATATCTGTGAGGGGAAGGCATCATAAAAGTGATGTTTAGGTATTACTACAGGACCACATGTGCTTTGAATTCAGGAAGATATGATTCAATAAGGCTGGCTACAAAAGCAGAGAATCTTTTTTCAATGACGAGGCTTAAGATGAAAGCCCTACATTTCCGAGTGCTAGATAACACCCAGACAGCCAGAGCTACCCACAGGAGGAAAGATCAACAAGCTGGGGCATGAATCTTAGAAAAAACAGTAACTTTTGTGAAGCCTTTACCCACATCTTCGGCAAATAACCACAAAAAAAAAATTTCAGAATAAACTTGGCTTATCACTTCCAGTCAACCTGGTATGACGGAGTGATTCATTCAAACCCTTTACTGTGACAAGATTCTCTTGTATGTAAAGTTCGGGAGAACAAGTTGAACTAGTGAGGGGAATGGATTCCTTCAAGACAGTCATGCATTATATCTGAAAGAAATGCTTCAGGAATTTAGGAAATAATTTAGTTGAGAAAATGCAATCTATCTAATGCCATAATAAGCTGCATTTGCTGATCTTCATCAATGAACTGTATTTGATAGCATTAGGCAGAATTATTCCTTTCTCCTCAATTTGAATGCACAATGATCCTGAACTGCGAGTATCTTACGGAACAAAATTACAGAAGGAAGCCGAATTAAAAATTTCTTCTGAAAAACCCCTGCAACAGACTCGGAGACAAAATGTCCCCCAAAAAACAAATCTAGCACTGCTGTAAATTTAAGGTTGTAAAAGCCTGTGTCAAACTCAATGGCCATACTCTTCAGAGTTTGAAAGTCAGTTATCAAGGGTTCAAAAATTGTGGTATGTGGGATCATATAATTTCAAGTTCTTAGTTCTAACTAGTAAGCATAGAATATGGTGTCATCTTTTAATTCTATAACATTTTGGCGCAAATTTCCAATTGTAAAATAAATGCTTGGTTCAACTTTATAGTCCCTTGCTTGGAGCCAATGGATTGCGATCTCAAAACTCATCTAGGATGTCATCTATATGAAGCTTAATGGCAAGTGTTGAAGGGTCAGCAATATTATTGCACTCACCATCGCAAGTGTCATATACTACATTAGTTGATGATGGCTAGTTCATTTTAATAGCTTTTGTACATCAGATATTGACGCACTGCTTTTAGCCTGGGTCAGTATTGGGACATAATGTATATAGACTCTTGTCATGAACCGACTAGAAGCGTTGTGCTGTGGAATTGCATAAGGAAGTTTGATGCATATAGTTCTTTAATTTAAAACTTACTGTTGACAGCATTATTCCTCACTCCAACAACGTTCCCTGAACCTGCAAAGCTTGTAAGTTTGAGGAATTTTTGGGGTAACACCATTTTTTCTAAGAAACATGATCTATTATTTTCTATAAAATTATTCGAAAGGTTAGAAAAAAATCTATCTCTGAAAATAAGCGGCCTTGCACACCTATCGGGTTAGCATGGGACTTTCTTTTAAGCTCAACGATACTTTGCAAAAATGCATTGTGGAATCCGCTCACACGACTCTTGACTTTTCATCGACAGTGGAGTATTGACCTCAGTATGTTCATTATTGACCCTCAGTCTGTTCATTATTGACTCAGTATATTCCATTATTGACCTCAGTATGCTTCATGATTGACCTCACGTATGTTCATATTGACCTCAGAATTTTCATTATGTGACATCAGTATGTCATTTTATTGACCTCGTATGTTCATTATGAACTCAGATGTCATTATTGATCCTCAGTATGTTCATATGGACCTCAGTTGTCATTATTGGACCTCAGTATGTTCAATATTGACCTCAGTTGTTCTGATTGGACCTCAGTATGCTCATTATGACTCAGTATGTTTTCGCATTTGGTTCTGGCTCTGGTTCGTTTAAGTATATAGACTGGAAAAATTTGCAGGATAGTTTAGTTTGATGGAAACTCAAAGAAATGTTTTGCTGCGATTCTGTGATTATGTCGCTATAAGAGACACCATAAATGTTTTCTTGCAATCAGGGGATCAAGACAGTGATTGTGATTTTTTTTTTCATGTTCATGAAACAGTTGCAGGTTTAGTATACTGGCTGATATTATAAAGTTAGCCAAGGTACAAAGGACAAATGAAGTGATGGGCTTTGACATTAGGCCTATGTTGTTTTTACAGACACTGGAATAGAAAAGTTCATTAGCATTAACACTGCTTCCCAACTTTCAACACAGAAAATTAAAAAGTAAAATATTGTAATTGAAACAAATAGGCAAACTACCTAAGAATAGACAATAATAACCTTGTGTGATTTCCTGACACAAATAATGGGCCTCGGCTCTGATTGCATTGAAGTTACTGGATAGTGAAAGCTGCCAATACCATAATTCTCACGATTTAATTTTCATTTGCCATTTACAACAGAATATATGTCTAGGGATATAGGCAACAGTTCCCACTCCTGAAACCCGCCAGGGTGGCCTGGTTGGTTAGAGCGCTCGCCCGGGTTGTGTAGAACCTGCATTCGGTCAGCGGTCGAGTAAACCCAGTTTCGTCTGGAGTGGGTGGCGCTTTGTACGTCAATATACCTTGTAGTTGGTACTTGCAAAGTGTCTAGATAGGATCAAAAGGATCTATCTAACCCACTCCTGAATAATTTAAGCTAAAACAATTTAGCTTTGGTCCACTGTTAAATTTGATTAGTTTTTTTCATATTTAGGTATTGACACTTATTATTTATTGCTGTAATAAGTGGCAAGCCTCCTACTGCAAACACTTGAATAATATTTTTGTAACCCAATTTTGTAAAGCCACTCAGAAAACTTCAGCGTGGCCAGTCGACACCGTCCCCATTGCCTCTGTAATACAGTCACATATAAATATTAGTAGCAAAATAATAGCTACAGCCCGCCTGGCAGAGCCTGAAAAATAGTCCACATGGAGGAAATAAGGGAAAAAATTATGCTTGAAAAATGAGAAATGAGAAAATGACAGAGTTGTGGAGTACTTGATCACCAAGAAATTAACTGGGGGGGGGGGGGCTGGGGGTGGGGGCACTCATAGAGTCGCATTACTTTCCGCCACGATATTTCAATGGAATATTCTTCCATGCCATGGGCAATTACAGTTATTATTCGAATTTGCATAAAAAACAAGTAGAAGGAAAAAAAGAGTAATTTTTTTTTTGTAGAGTACATTTATATATATAATATATATAGTTATATATATATTATATATATATATATATTATATTATATAGTCTATATAGTAGTTATATATATATATTATATATATATTATGGTAATTATATACTATATATATTGATATCTCCCCTACTATTATACTCATATATTATTTCTTTATATATTATATATGATTATAATATATTATATTTCATTATAATACTACGTCTGTATAGTATATATTATACTTTTTAATATATAATAATATAGTACTATATCATATATTTATATCTCTCTCTAATTTTATATATAGTTATATTTATATAACTAGGCTGCATATAGCTTATCAAGTACTTAAAGTATATTTATCTATGATTATGTAGTTCATATATAGGCTGAGATATGATATACTTTCTATATACTCTCTCTCACTCTTATGGTACACTAGTCTACCGTCGTGTACTATCAGTTCTTCCTCCTGATATTGAATATCTTCCCACTACATAAGTATATATACTACAGACTGCAGTATTGTAGCGCATACGCTCCGGCCGAATATTTCATCAATTGTTTGCCATTGGTCAAAATCAGTTGTCACCTAGTTATTTTCATGCCAAAATTAAATTAGCTTCTCTTCTTGTATAACCAAAATTAGACTTGGTATATCTAGTCTTGGGTCCAAAAGATATTCGTAACTTTTGCGAGAAATCCTGTAGTCCCTAACAATCAGCATCGATCGGGGTGTCAAACTAACCCCTCCAACTTCGTTGGCTGTAGGTTAATTATTAAGATTTAGCATTGTAGTTAGGTCATGTCATGAGGTATGGACTCTGGGTGGTCCGAGGCGAAGATAGTCTGCGAGAAGACAAGTTGGGGTCAGCCAGAAGGTGCAGGTGTCACTACCTGCCTTCATACATGTAACATTCACAATAGCAGACCACAAAGGAAGTCTGTTAGTGCATTTTAGCGTACGCTAACGCAATAGCATGGGCTAAGAGTTTGCTTAAATCTAATGAATACAGATACTTTATATATATAATACTAAATTTATAAGGTAGGGATAAGAAAAATTCGTGGCTGTACGTTTGGTCTCAATGAATTAGTCCGAGGCTGACGTAACATTATTCCCTTACAGTATTAATATTTCTGGCTAAGAGGACAAACATGGTGCTAGAGGTCCTCATCCGCTTCTTATTAGTATTTTTCTTAGACTTCTAGACTTTCAGAAAACCCTTCCTGTACATATGAAAAGAGACATTTGCAATATTACAGGCTACAAAGCTTATTGGAGAGGCTAAAGATACTAGACTTCGTATGCCTTGAACGCTGAGGAGCCAAGGCCTATTTTTCGTTTAACGCACGAGCTACGTTCCTTGTAGAATCTTGTAATGCTAGGAAATGGTGGGATGACACTAGAATCTTAATGTTTGCCTGTATTGATTTCTTAGAATTTTTAGAGGTCGGGCCTTTTGTGTGTCTACTATGAGCGTTTTCATAGCTTTAAGGTGGTTTTTTTTTATAGGCGTACACAGATGATGAGAGTTTAATTAAGTGAAGTTACGATTAAATGATGTTAATGATGTATAGGCATTAGGGCGAGTAAACCGTTCGATAAACTGAACCGAGTTGGGGGGGGAAGGTCGTATCTCGATTATCCCAATAGTTGGTATGTAAGCTTTCTATGATGACCGTTTGTCCGCCTCTAGAATCACAGCGTTTAGTTCGTGCGTTCCGGTCATGGGACGTGTTGCGAGACAAAGTAAGCTGTTAAAGTAGCAGCTACTGTAGAGTTAAAATATGAATTTTGTAGCAAGGTATATGTATGTTATTGTGCCAGGAAGTGTAAGACAGCGGAGGGCACACGTATGTAGTTACGAAGTCCAGTGCACACATACTGCGAGCTGAGTGTTAGGGGTGGGGCGCGAATCGATTGCGCGGAATCGATTCCGATCGATTCACCGACAGAGGTCAGTGGAATCGATTCCACTCAATCGGATCGATTTCGCTCTGGAACGATTCCCACAGATCTTTCGACATAGGTAATTTGAGTAAACACTGAACAGTGGCTATGCTAGAGGAGTTTTTTGCCATTTTGATTGGGCGCATACTCGTGACGTCACGAGAGTTGCACAGTGAAGCTGGCTGGGGGCCGTCGGGGGTCTGCGGCGGACGCTCACTCAATCCGACCGACCGGTCATTTTCCTCACTGAGTCCCTCCCTGTCCTGCAGAGCGCGAGTCACGCTCAGCATGACTCGTAAGTGCAAGTTACCTCCTGCAGTGGACGAGTACATTATGTCAGCGCTAGCAGCCCAAACTATGCTAAAAATTATATTAACATAAATGTTTCACGATATAGTTGTTTTCTTAAAAGAAAAAGAATTGTAGGGTAGCTCTTCATCTCATAAGCATAGTATAATATATTTTTAAGAAGAGCAAAATATTTATTGTATTTTTCTCAGTGATATATCGTAACAGGAAAGCACTAGGTAGTAATAGGCCTTAACTATTGTATAGCTAGTATAGTGCTACTACTTTCACTACTGGAGCTTAGCTAATAATAATAATAATTAATAATAATGAATAATAATTATAATAGCATTAATAATAATAATAAGAATAATAATAGATAATACAGATGAGATTAATAATAATAATAATATAACTATGGCTCCAATAAAATGTAGGTAGTCACTAGGGGCTACGAAGGGCAGTATGAATGCGTATAAGCTGAGCGCGCTATAGGCACAATGGAATCGAGAACAGCTCTCGCTGGCCGAGCTCTCGGCAGGCGCCTAGTGGGCGCGAGAGGAATTCGATGACGCGGTAGTATGTCGATTCCGCGTCAAGGAATCAGTTTCGTGCAGAAACCGATTCGCTGCATCGATTTGTGCTTAATATGCGATTCCGGTATCGATTTGTGCTTAACGATTCCGGTATCGATTCACTTCTTCCGATAGGCAAAATTCGTCGCCGCATGGCTAAGACCGAACAGTGCTTGGCACGACTAGGCTGAGGCTACTAATAATAGATAATAAACAATTATTATAATTATTAATGACAGAGTTTAATAAATAATTATATAATCTATAAATCATAATAAATAATATATTAATAATAATAGATCACATAATAAATAATAGGCAAATAATATGAGTTGATACTACTAGCTTACTACTAGCTACTACTTTTAACTAATATATAATTAAATATATATAATTGCTCCATAAAATGTCGGGTAACAAGCGCTGAGAAGGCAGTATGGCAATCTAAAAGGCAGCGCGCAGCGGCTGCCAATTGGGAAGCGAAACTGAGCTCCCTGGCCAGGCCTGTCTCAGGCGCCAGTGCGCGAGAGGAGATCGATATCCGTAATCGATGGCCGAGGATCGTTTTCGCTGCGAAACGATTCCGGCATCGATTTGGTGCTTAACTATTCCGAGTATCGATTTGTGGCTTGAACGTTTCCGGTATCGTTCCGGCATCGATTCCTCTCCGCGCTGGCGCTGGAGGCTGGCAGGGGCCTGTTTCAGGATTCCATTGCGCGTAGCTTTTACGCTTCATTACTGCCTTACTAGCGCTTGTTAGCCCATACAATTTTATTGGAGGCATCGATTTTATGACTTATTATTATTATGTATTATTATATTATCCTTATTATTAATTAGTTATTATTATTATTAATTATTATCATTATTATGTACTCTTATTATTATTATGCATTAACTATTATTACTCCTATCTATAAATTTTATTATCGAGTATGCATTATGATTATTATTATTATTATTTTTATATTATTATTATTATTAGTAGTAGTTAGTTAGGTAGTAGTAAGTAGTAGCGTATAAGTTAGTTGTTGTCGTGAGTATCGTTTAGTCTTACTCCTGTCATTGGATTTATTTGTTAGAACGTTGTATAATAATATATACATCATATATTATGCTATGGCATGAGACATTGTCTTTTATAGCTATAAACTTATAGAAGGTAAGCATAAAGGCTATAAGTGTGTATTTACTATAATTTGAGCTATTTATTATGTTCATAAATGAGAGTTTACAACAATACTTTATTTTTGATTAATCCTTCATATGAAGAATATTGTCTTAACGATTACAAAGGACTATCTGTGTATTAGTGTATGAAATATGAAAGAAGTTAGATTCTTGTGATCGATTACGGCAATGGTCTGACATTGGATGGGGTGGCAGAATTCATGTTTATGAAAAATATGGCGATTACTCCTTACTTACAATCAAATAAATACTTTGTAGAGCAATACAGAAATATCATAGCTATATACACTATTATTATAAGTAGAATTCACAGCAAAGAATGCACGAGTTACCATATCACAATGCATGGATAATGAAAATTCGAAATATATATTAAGAGGATGCAAAGCGAACAAAAGTCTTACTTCATAGTTAAACGAAATTATAGTAATAACATGAAATATAAAACATCCTTAAAACAAGGACTTTATAGCATATTGTACGACGATAATCATGTTCTTAAATAATGCCTACAATATAAAACAAATATCCTTTCGTTAAGTTTTATCAATTCTCCGGAAAAAATTAGGAATTAAGGTAGTCCTCCTTCCTTAATGAAATTAAGAGTAGCAGTCCCTCTCGCTTAATTTAACAGGTGGAGGCAATCTACTGCTCCTTAAATAGGTGTAGGTCTATTTCATTACCTTACTCCTATGTTCTTATTTAGGACAAAAAGAATCATGTTGACATTTTTGTCCTTTCAAGTGCTACCCTCTGCATAATTAATTCTTCCTGCTTTGAGAAAATCTGGCTCCAGGATGGGGTACTGATGATGCATAGGTATAGCAATCAAAGAATTTTTTTTAACAGTTCAGAAAGGTTTGGAAATTTGTGTATTATTTTTCTTCCGTACCATGAAAGTGGATCTTCACATCTGCTGGATCACCTCTTGGCTCTTCAAATATCGCCGGCAGAGCTCTATGCATGCCTTCTGTAGGATGGACGGCGTGAGGTTACCCTGTGAGGTCTTCTCTGCTTGGCATCAAATCTTTTCGCCCAACGATTTTTTTCCCTGCTTTTGCTGTTGATGGTCTGATATCTAAAACTCTATCAGAAGGCGCAGATAATGTTTCTTGGGCTATCATCTGTATATTTCGAGCGTAATTGCGGCTTAGATATAGCTGCTCTTTCCTATGGCCTTGATGTTTAGAAACAGTCTGCAAAAGTAAGCATTTTTAAATCTAGGGTCTAGGATGGTTGCTGCCCCAATGGCTGAGAAACCCCTCTAACTGTGGAGATAACCTTTACGTTTCATTGTGTTTTTTTAGTTCTGACATAGACGGGAAAATCTACTTAACATCTGACATCCATGTTCCGTTCATGCGGAATACCTGCTATTGAATCTTGCAATCCTCTTACTAATGGGGATAAACTTTCGATAGCAAGTATGTAAATTTTTCCTGGCTGACGAATTCTTGTTGTCCGCGCTCATCAAATACTGTACTACAGTCTATTGCCTTTTTTGTGAGGTTAGAACTCATCACTGCTATCGGGGACGTGACAAGTTCATTTTTCCCCTAAGCAAGGCAAATGTGTAGTGTGGACGAGATCACTTTGCTGTAGCAGCAAGCGTTTCTTGCAACATATGATAAAGGTGTCGAGTTCCACCATGGTTCTCTACATGCTTATTAGCTTTTTAAGCGGCTTAACACCGTGCTGTTGTTGCAGCTGGCTCAGCTTGATCAGCAGGCTTTGACACTACGGGTGGAAAAAAGTAACTAATTTGATTTTACTTTAGTTTTTCAGATATTTGCATCTCTCTTGTGCTCTTCATTGAATCTTGCACCTACTAAATTTTAGTGTATGAGCAAGAGCTCATTAGGAATCATGGCTAATATCATGATGTGTCTTTATTGCTGAGATCATATGCAGCTATTGTTCCTGTTATAGCACAACATATCTTATTCTAAGATTTTCCACATTTGTTGGCATATATGTGTCAGTTCGCTTCTTGCAATATTTCTCTGCTGTATTGGTTTGTTTGTCATTTCTGGACTGTTTCTAAAACAACTAGACCTCATAGTTATAATCAGAAGTAAATGAAGTGGTGGTGTTCCGTGTACATGAGAAGCCTTTTGTTTGCCTGGCGTATGTTACCAGATGTCTTTAGTCCTTGCAATGTTTCCTGCACTTTGCAGGGCTCTTTAGTCTGATTTTATTGAACTCTCTTGTTTCATAGAGAGATGGTAGGGATGATGTTCCTCGTCCAACACTACTGCGTACTAGGAAGCCCCTACGAGGATTTAGGTCCATATGAACGGAAACTGCTTAACTCGCTTATCTTCAGTTTATTGGATTAGTGTCTTGGAAGGATCTTGAACAATCATTATTATTATAACAGGTGAATCAAGTTTTCCTTCTTTTTTTAGCAGATTCATTTCTGTAGCGGGAGGGGAACTGAGTTCTGTGCCATTGTTTTGAAGCAGGAGTTAGGTTGCACTGTAGCAGGGGCTGACGTCCGGGGCAACCTGTGCAGTCGTAATCTTGGCATTCAGGCACATGAGTCTTCGCGCTCATCTGTGAGTGTATTCTATTGGATGCTTGGTGGGGCGCTAATGCTTTATCATATTGAAGTATTCCCACTATACTTCAGTGTGTCCTTACATACGAGGGCATACAGTAGTGTTCAGGGCATTGATTCTTCTCCAATGTGTATAGTTGCCAAACTGGAGGCTTTTCTGAACTGGGAGGACGCAGTTTCGCCATTGACCGCATTGACGGGACTTGTGCAAAAACGAAAAGAATGATTCAGTAATAGAGGTCAATAGCCTCATGTATCATTTTAAAAAACTTACATTTAAAGTAATATGTTCTTCTTAGGCTGATGGGGTATTTAATTACTATATCGCTTAAATTGCTTAGAAATATGAGTACAGCAATTAAAATGAAAATAGTTAATGTCTCTTATCTTCTTTGGGGAGTTACTTAAAATATCGCAACTAACTATTCTGGACATTATCTTTACCTAGAGTGCCAGATAAGAAGAGAATAAGAATAACTTGAAGTAAATAATATAATCTCTGACTCTTAGCTACTAAAGAACTAACTGACAGTTCATATCTAATATTATGCTATCACGTCGGAAGCATCAATGTTCATGGTATTTGTAGATTCACATAATTATAGATCTTCATCTTACTACATATAGAGTAAAATTGTTTCTGTGGTTGAAGCATGTGTTAAATACTACAAAACGAAATTATTTTTTAAATGGTCTATGGTGCTTCGCATTCATAGGTCACATCATGCAGCTATATAATCTGAAGCAACTTTTAAGTTCACACACAAGGCTTTCCTGCTTATACTCTGTGATGAAGGCAGTGTGTGTGCTAAATGCGCGATACAGGTCTCGAAGACAGCTGATGGTAGCGACGCTGAATGGCTTATGGCTGGAGTGTGGCAGTATGATACAGTGGTTTCACGTGCACGTGCGTTATTGCATTCGCGTGGCTAAGTTGAGTGCACTCTGAGCTGAGAGTGAGGAGGCACAGGTCTAGGGAGTCGAGGACCGATGAGGGGAGTGTTTATCAGGCATGCTCTGATGGGCCGCTCTCTTATCAGTCAAACTAGCTAATCGTTTGTTGCGATTTTGACGAGATTTGGTGTTAGTAATAACATAGTAGGGCACGAATAACATCATATTGTCATACAGGCAGGTTCTAGAAGCAATCGTCACCAAAAACTCATCGGTTACTGCCTGACTTGATTTCTTGAAACGCTTTTGAACGTAAAAAAAAATAAAAAACCTCTAAGTCGCAACTTTTACGGTCTATTATATTTTTTGTCAGCTTTAGTTCATGATCGCGTTCAGTCCGCGTGTCCTTTACTTCTTCCTTGCCAGTCGATTTAAAAGCATAAGAAAATAATGTAAAGCTATCAAGAGGCCGCGCGGCTCTACAGGTGGTAGTTCGCTTTAACCCTCCTTATGTTTTCCTTGGGGGGGAACGCTTCATATCAATCATTTTATTTTATAGAGCGACTAAAATCACATTTTTTTTGAAAAGAAGGCCTATAAGTCCCCAAATCGACATGTGAATGTCCCGTCATGTCCGTCCATGCAGTGCTCTCTGAGGTGAGGTACTTGCCTTGTGATGAGGCTGAGGAGTCTAGCACATATCTACTATACTAACATAATAATAATATAAATAATAATTAAAGAATTAATAGCTAATGTAAGAGTATGATGATATGATAATACGATAATAATAATTAATAATAAGGTGTAATAATAATAATAATAATAATAATAACATAATAATAATAATATAATAGCGTTCCATAAATATGTAGGTTACAAAGCTTAGAAGGGGCGGGATGAATCAGTAAAATAGCTACGGGCAATGGAATCGAAACAGCTCCCTGTCCACGCATGCCAGGTCGCCTTAGCGCTGCGAGAGGAATCGATGGCGGAATCGAATACCGGAATCGTTGAGCAGGCAAACTCGATACCCGGGAATCTTAAGTCCACAACTCGTCGGAGATCGTTTCGGCACGAAACGATTCCGGCATCGATTCGCGGTATGCGATTCCTCTGCGCACGGGCTGGCGCCTGGAGGCTGGCAGGGAGCTGTTTCGATTCGCTATTGCGCGTTGTATGCTTTTTCGATTCACTACTGCCTTCTGCCCCTTGTTACCTACATTTTTTGGAGCGATATTATATTATATATTATTATTATTATTATTATTAATTATTATTATTAGTAGTAGTAGTAGTCAGTAGTAGTAGCTCTATATTTATTGGCTATTATTATTATTATATTATTATTATTATTAATAGTAATTATTATTAATTATTATTATTATTATTATTACTCTTATTATAAAATTTATATATAATTGTTATTATTATTATTATGTAAGTAGGTGAGTCGTGGCAAGACTAGTTCGTCTTAGCCGATGTGCGGCGTCGAGAGAGGAATCGATTCCGGAATGCGATTCCCACCGATTCCGCCCAACTCTCAAGAATCGGAATCGTGAGATTTCCAAGGATAACGTATTCTTGCCCACTATGGGGTCCCTACTGAGTGTAACTGAGACTACAGCGGGCCGGCGCAACATGGTTCCGGTCGGTCTCACTCAAATTTGCGCTCAATATAGGCCGAATTAGAGTTTGGTTTATCAGAGACTTGTTCGAAGGCAACACTGCGTTTGGTTTATCCGAAAATTGGTTTAACGAGGTTCGATTTATCGAGAGTTTACTATATAAGCATGGGAGATGCCCTAATTTCCTCTTACTGGGTGACACTGGTCTCCTAAGAAAAATGCATAGAAAGAACTAGAGGTAGACCTGATATTCGAATCCGTATTCGCGGAATTCTGCAGAATTTTTCTATACGGATTGAAATTTTGTATACATGTATTTTGATGTTTTAAGAATGATAGTCACATTAAAAATCGTCGGAAATGCCTCATTTTGCTGTTATAACCCCCTCCATAACAAATCTGAGGACCCGTCGGGAACGCGGGGTTTTGGGCGGGGAAAGTGTAAACTAAACTAGTTTTGTACTGATAGTATGTTATGTGGATGATGTAAACTATATCCGGGAAACCTTCTATGGGATGATATAAGGCCTAAAATACATGAAAAAAAATAATAACAAAGTCTACGGCAGTACTCTAGATGATTGAGCTCGATCTGCCATCTGGTGGCCGTCTGGGAACTTCCCGGCCGCTCAGAATGTCGGGTCTCGGGGTGTCGGGCTAGACTTATTTTCCATTATTCCCTACCAAACCAGCTACAATTAAGTGTTGTCATGGTCAACATAGGCTTATGCAAAATGAAAATATACGAGTTTTACATTATTCATGGCGTTATAATGATGATTATTTGCAAAATAGAAGCATTCGATCACAGGTGTCCTACAACATTCTACTAAATACAGTAGAGGAATGCTTCAAGGCGGGTGTATGGGTTAATATTACCTCCATGTATGCAAAGAGAAGGTAATATTAACCCATACACCCGCCTTGAAGCATTCCTTTACAGTATTTAGTAGAATGTTGTAGGACACCTGTGATCGAATGCTTCTATTTTGCCAACAATCCTCGTTATGGGCCATATTCAAGAATTTTTCTCCACCCGTTGTGTCGGTTTTTGGTATACAAGAATCAAAATACGACGCGACGCGTCGAGCTCAGGGGTGGAGGTTATGTCAGCTGATTCCCGACAACTTGCACATCCCCCCTTCATCCCGTTCTCCACTCATTCCATCGTATTTCTTCCCAGACCATTACAGGAGAGTTTTCAACACAACCGAGAGTGACAGCCATACACTGTGAATGCACATGTGTCATCATTAAGGTAAAATCTGGTCCAGGAGGCCTTATATAGGTGTGTGAACTTGTGAGGAAGCCAGGCGGCGGCGGGAGGGTGGAGGGCAGCCATTGTGTGGAGCAGTGGTGGCGGGCCGTTCAAATGTACTCGCACGCATCACTCAGGCCAATTTTTTCTGCACCAACGCCTCAGACAAGTGGCGAACACTAACTTAGCTATTATTTTAATGTCAGAAATGATAAATTTTAACTAGTAAAATGTATTAGATTGTATAAAACAGTCAAAATACTGATGCCGCTTTGGGCTCGCTTGTGTTTGGTTACGCCTGTCAAATATCCACCAGTCGGGGCAGTTCTTGTAGATGAGACCAGTGGAGGTACGACGGTGGAAAATCTCCACCGGCCGGGATTTGACGAGCATTCTTGAATATAGCCCTACAACGCCATGAATAATGTAAAACTCGTATATTTTCAGTTTGCATAAGCCTATGTTGACCATGGCCCATATGCAAGAAATTTTTTTCGACCCTTTTGCATCGCGGACGGTAAGCAAGGAAAACGCGACGAGTGGAGATTTGAGTCAGCTGACTGCCTTTACCATGCAGTGGCTTGCACATCCCACCTCCATCCCGCTCTCCACTTATTCCATTCTATTTCTTCCCAGACCATTACAGGTGAGTTTTCAACACAACCGAGAGTAACATGCATCCCTTTTGTGAATGCACACGTGTCATAATTAAGGTAAAATCAGGTCCAGGAGGCCTTATATAGGTGTGTGAACTTGTCAGGAAGCAGGGCGGCGCTGGAGGTGGGAGGTCGGCCTTGTGTGGGGCAGTGGTGGCGGGCCGTTCAAATGTACTCGCACGTATCACTCGGGCCCATTTTTTCTACACCAACGCCTCAGACATGTGGGGAACACTAACTAAGCTATTATTTTAATGGCAGAAATGATAAATTACACTAGAAAATGTATTAAATATGTATAAAACAGTCAACATACTGATGCCGTCTCGGACTCGCTTGTGTTGGTACGCCTGCACAATCTCCACCAGCTGGGCATTTCTTGAAGATCCCACCGGTGGAAATACGACTGTGGGGATCTCCACCTGCCGGGATTTGACGAGAATTCTTGCATATACCCTATGACAACACTTAATTGTAGCTGGTTTTGGGAGGGAATAATGAAAATAAGTCAAGCCCGACACCCCGAAACCCGACATTCTGAGTTGCCGTGAATTTCCCAGACGGTCCCCCAGATGGCAGATCGAGCTCAGTCATCTAGAGTAGTACCTATCGATTCCTGGCAACAATTTCCTTAAGTCTTTAACTACAACGGTAAAATTGCAGTTTAATGCAATACATGGACATTGGTTACGTAACCTGGCATAACTGTGGGGGACCCTGCTAGTTCGCTAACCTAACCTGGACGTTGGTTGAGTAGCCTAACCTAAAGCAGGATAAAGGGGAAATACTGCAAAATAATGCATTTCCGACAATTTTTAAGTGACCATCTTTCTTAACACATCAAATACATGGGAAAAAAGAACTTTTAACCTCGTACTCATTACTAGTCGTAATAAAAAAAAACCAGAAACTATCTCCATTTGAAAAGCTCAATAAGAAATTAACCCCTTCATCGGGTGGGACAATAC
>JACEEZ010004753.1:21547-41893 GCA_016584305.1 Chionoecetes opilio | reverse complement strand
AATCATAAACTTAAGTTAAATCCCCATAAATTTAAAAAAAGAAAATCATTCATTAATAAAAGTCGTTGACCAGTTATAAATCCCATAGGAGTTACCGCAACCCCACGGTAGTTTTGTGGTGAGCATTTTGCTTTGTATCGTCATAAGATAAAAAGGCTTTAACCACAATAGCACAATTTGATTAAGAGTTACAATGCCTGTCAAGGCCTACACTTTATAAGCTTACCAAGCACATTTGTGACTTGAGTCTAATGAAGGGTATAAATGTGTATTAAAATACCCCTCCTCTTGACTGAGAGGGGTATTGGTGAAGCTACGGGTATTTTAGCTCGAAATTATACCTTATTCCCCAGTTATACCCTTTCTATGCCTTGCATTTTTTACAGTGTACTTTTCTGCAGCCTTGCTGTCGGAGCTCGCTGCCTCCCCATGAGGCAGCACTCTGTGAAGAGTGGTGCACCGACGAAAGTTGGTGAACCAGCCACGGCTCGCCTTGAAGTCTTCCACGCCTGTAGGAGCTGTTGTTGAAGTCGTGGGGCGCCTGTTTTTCAGGTCGTGGAATATTTTGAGGGCCTTCTCCCGAATAATCTCTTTGGAGATCCTATCGGCCTGCAGCTTCTTCTCGTTAATCCACAACAGCAGCAGCTTTTCCACTTCCACCAGCTGGGGTGGTCGGTGGGACGGAGAACTCAAGTGTGGTGAGTCCTTTGGCGGTGTCAGCCTTCCTGATCTCCTCTTTGGTGGCACGTAGGGCGCGTAGTTGAAATAGTGGTAGGTCTTGTAGATGATGTGGACGGGAAGTGTTGACTGCGCGCGGGAGAACAATAGGCTGGGCACTGGACACGGTCACGCATGTGCGCGGCGTGGGTGGGTTGACGGTTGGCTGGAAAAGCTTGCTCCGTTGCCTGGCAACCGTGACGCGGTCGGATGGCAAGTTAGCCGTCGTAAGGAAAACATAAATATTGAATATTTTTTTGGTCGGATAGCGCGGTGGTCGTAAGTCAGATACGTCGTATGCCGAGTACCCCACTGTACTTTAGTGGACAAGTCTCTTCAGGAGAGATGGACAGTAATGTCCAGTTACATAGGATTAGCACGGCTAGCGACACCAGTCGTTGGAAACGGGCCGTCATGGCTGCGTTACAAGTGTCTAATAAATGTGTCAAAGGCCTTCAATAATTGCGAACTCGACTTGAGACTGATTTAAGGGCAACGGTTGAAAGTACGTGTTATTTATTCGAAATTTTTTCAAATACACTAACCCCAGGGTTATTATGGTTTGGGGAACCCCCTTTTGGGTTTATCCTGAAAGTCCCCCCAGTCTTGTATCAGGGGATGAAGGGGGGGCCTTTACCCCCGGGCTACCAATAACTTAAAGTAATCTCAACCATTCCATATTCCTGTTTTAAATGCGGGTAAAAATATTGCCTTTTGGGAGTATTACAAAATTTTGTCATTTTTTTGGCATCCAGTCCCCCCGTTTTTTTAAATTATCCCCATTCAAATCAAAAAACCCCTTCCCCGGGCCCTCTCAAAACATAACTGATGGCCGGGCAAATGACGGACCACGGCTCGGTGACGCCCACAGCAGAAAGCCCCCCAGCCCTCCCTGATACAAAACAGGGAGTTTTCGGAAAAAAAAACATAGTACTTGAAATTTATGGGTGTTTCTAAAGGATTTTTATTGCGATATGGCCTATACTTGCTCCTTCATGGGTACAGGGAAAAAAAAGGCCCGTACCTTTTTCCCGAGAGCTTAAACCCCATTTTTTGACCTATTTGGCCCGGTTTTTGTGGGGGCAGCGCACTGATCATATAACATGGATTTCGGAAAACCTGGGTCAGCCCCTGGTTTCCCAAATGTCCGCCATCTTTTCGTAACCAAAACAAAGCCCTTTTTTCCCGCGGCTTTGCTTTTCTGTCTATCTGGTGTTAAACGCCTCGTCATGCCCCAATTTGCTTGCTGTCTTTCTGTGTTTTCACCTCGTCATGCCAAAACTGTGCTGCATGTCCTGTACAAAAAAGACCGGGCCTGGGAAATGGCAAATCTTTTTCCCCCTGGGGGGTAACCAAAACCCCACACAACACACAAAGCACCCCCACACACACACACACACACACCCACCCAACCCCACACACCCACCCACCACACCCACACACCCCCCAAAACCCCCACACACAGCACCCCCCACCCACACACACCCACCCACGACACACCCAAAAAGACACCGCACCCACCCCCACACACGCCCCCCACCAACACACCCCCCTCACCCCCCAACCAAAACACCCCACGGGACCCACCCCACCACCCACACCCCCACAAAAACCCCAACCCCCCCACACACACACCCCACACTCCCCCTTTTCCCCCCCCACCCATCCCCCTCTTAAACCATCTACCCACTCCGTCATTCACCTATTGTTAAAAAAAAATTTTGGTGGATATGGTATAAATTTTTTTTTTTTAGGAATTAGTATAAGTTATATTTTTTTATACTTGTTAACAATTAGTGGGGAAAAAGAAGGGAGACCTGAGTGGGGGGTTATGATACAAATGATCATAGATCATTTTATCATAACCGCACCAGGTCTTTTTCCGTTCCCGCGCTTCCTAATAAGGGGTGTTTGTTCTAAGGGAGATACTTTATTTTGCGAAAAAAAAAAAAAAAAAAAGTTCCCTTTTTGGTTAAATTTGGTTTAGGTTTCATTAATAATTTTTGTTAGTTTTCATTAAAACCTTTAGGTTTTAGGTTTGGGCTTTAAAACCTATAAGGTTGGTGGGTTTTATTAAATTATTTTTTTTGGGGGGGGGTGGGTTGCGCAAAAAAAACCCTTGCCAAACCTTTGTAGGAAAAGAAAAAATAGTTGTGTCTCTTAAAACGACCGCGAAATGTCCATTATTAAAAATTTTTCGAGTCTAAATAAAACCATTGGGGTTTTCTCCTCAGTCAATTTGAACTTGATACTAAGTTCAAAACGCACCAGGTTGTACAAATCTAAAATCTGTACAAACAACTATTTTAAATTAAACCTAATTTGAAGGTTTTTGGGGGGATTGGCCAAGGTTTTTTGATTATTTAAACTTTGAAATCCCCAGATGCTTTATGGACCACGGGTCGCGCCGTCCCCTGGGGGCGGCGGTAGGGGGGCTACGCCCGTTAAGGGACGGAATGCGCGTTCGTCTTTTATTTCAGACACACCACACTCGGGGGTTTGGGGGTCTTGGGTCTGTACCTGCCTCTTCCTCCCCTTTTAAAACCCACATACCCCCACCTTCACTAACCTTGTCGGCCTCGCACACACCTGTCCTAACACCCTTACGGTGGGCAACACACCTGCACCCCCCCTTACGGGCCTCCGCAAACCCCTTCCTAAACACCTGTACGGCCTCCAAAACCTGTCACTCCCACACCTTAGGGCCCCTCGCAAAAAAGTCCTATACCCCTGTCGGCCTCGCAAGGCCCTGTCACAAAACCCCTTCGGCCTCGCAACCACCTTGGGCCCCGCAAGACACCTTCACTACACCCCTGAGGGCCTCGCCACACCTTTGTCTGTTATCCCGTAAAAAAATCTTGGGAAAGGTTCACATGCCAGTTGGGAATTTTGTAGTATAGCATAGGTGTTAATAGTAGTTGTAGGGGTAATGTGTGTAGGTTAAAGTAGTGTATAGTAGGTGGAAATATAGGCTATCACATCCCGCAGCCAACCCCACCACTCCCGGCCGCCCATGTATTTTTTTGGTTATTTTTAAGAGGGGGCTGGTGCTTCAGTTCTTGGCCACAGCTAGCCCATCCGCGATCCGTTATATGTATGGTGCAGCGCCGGAAAGGGGGGTAGAGCCCGCCAAACAATGTTTTTCACACCGCGGGGGACTCACCCCCTCTTACCGCGCTGCCACACAAAACCCGGCCCAAATAGGGCGAAAAAGGGGGCTAAGTCTCTGGAAAGGTACACTTTCTTGCGTACCCCTGAAGTATGCAAGTATTTCCATATCGCAAAAAAAACTATCAAAACACCTAAATTTTTTCAAGTCTTGTTTTTTTCTGAGTCTCCGCGTATCTGTATCAGCAGGGGTGGGAGGTTTTCCGCTGTGACGTCACCACATGTTTTCCGCCACGGCTGGAAAGGGGTGTTGTTTTTTTCCCCGCTTTTTATAAAAGTCCCCGTTTTTTTTGGGAAATGGGGGTGGGAAAAGAAAATTTTTTTTTTGGTTAGGTATTTTGAAAAGAACATTCAACAAATTTCAAAGAAAAAAAAGGGGCTGGACGATTAATTTTAAAAGATCAGTGCGGCACCACTTTCCCATTGGACTCACGTGCTTCTTGTCTTGGATGCAAAAAAAGGCAGCCAAGGGGCACAAAGGAGCTTCGTTTAGTGGCTCCAATTACCTTCCTGGTCAAAAAGCGGTGGGGGAAGACAAATTCGGCAGCACTACAAGACTTAGGGGTCGTTTTTGTTATCAAATCTTGTTAAAAAAATGTCATGTACATAATTTACCTATAAAATTCCAATTTATTTTCACAACCTTCCCAGCCACACCGGGTAAAGGCCCCCCATGGGTTTTGGGCCCNTTCTTTGTTTTTACATCGATAAAAAATACAGGGCATTAGTACATTATTTATAGTGATGGAAATACAAGGGATACGGCAGGCACACACTTAAAACGACTAAGTTCACACACTAAGATAGTTGTAATATAGATGTAGTGAGAAACAAACCGACACAAAGGACACCACACGCGACAACGACACACGCGACAACTACCTCGCTCTCTGACGCCGAGCAGAAAACTGAACGAAATGCGCGACAAGTAAAAGACGAGAGAGGAAGCTGAAAGTTTTCCTGTTAGAACTTGTCACGACAGGGAACAAGGGCAACATGTGCTGGAGTGTGTCCGATATACGTCGGTTTCCTGGGACACCCTAATATATATATATATATATATATATATATATATATATATATATATATATATATATATATATATATATATATATATCATAAATGCCCTCGAGGTATGCTCTCATTAAGTGATTGATTTACACGTAATGTGTTTCAGGAGCATTTTAAAATATGAAAATAAATACACACAAAAAAAGTTGTACCTACAAGATATCCCTCTTCTCCAAGTCACATGTCAGGACCCCAATAACTGTTCTTCTGTTTGAAGTCCCAGGCAGGTAATCCTGTGGACTTTTTCTTGTTTGTAGGATGATCTTTACATATGGTGGAAATGGAGGTAATCTGAAATATCATAAATAACCAAAGATGAGATTAACCCGTAAACTGCGGATACCTGTGTGACAATATCTCTTGTGTACGCGGGACTTTTGCCAGAATTCTTATAGTCGCTAAACAAACTTGAATGTGCATCAATGTATTTACCATATATTTGTGCAACCGCTAAAAATATTTTTTTTTGCTAAAGTCTTGTGGTTATTTTATGATTGTACTTGCAACATGAAGAGCGTTGAGGTTTATGAAATCCATGGTACAGCTCGTAAACAGAAAACAGGCCGCAAGGGTCTTCCTCTCTAATCTCTCTGCTCGCGATAAGGAGAGACCTGTCAGCACCTTCACCTTCCATGCTGGTCACTGGGTCACTGAGCCCATGTGTGACCCCTGGGTCATTCTCAGGTAAAGTAGAGTTGCCAGATTTCACCGGCCGGAAAATTAGCCCACCTTTTTGAATTTGGCGACCGCCCAATTGCAAGACAATGTGTTTCACACCGCGGGACTCTCACCCGCCTCTTACCGGCGCTGCACACACATAACCTGGCCAAATAGGTCGAAAATGGGTGCTAAGCTCTCTGGAAAGGTACAGCTTTCTTGCTGTACCCATGAAGGATGCAAGTATATGCCATATCGCAAAAAAAATCTATCAGAAACACCCAAATTTTTTCAAGTACTATGTTTTTTTCTGAATCTCCGCGTATCTGTATCAGGCAGGGGTGGGAGGCTTCCTGCTGTGACGTCACCAGCATGTTTCCCGCCACGGCTGGAATGAGGCTGTTGTTTTTCCCGCGCTTTTTATAAAAGTCATGTTTTTAGGGAAATAAGGCGTGGAAATGAATATTTTTTTGTGGATTAGGTATTTTGAATGAACATTCAACATAATTATGCAAAGAACAAATGGGTCTGGACGATTACTTTAACAGATCAGTGCGTGCACCACCAGCCTCTTGGACTCACGTGCTTCTTGTCTTGGATGTCAAAATGTGCAGCCAAGGCGCACAAAGGAGCTTCGTTTAGTAGGCGTCACATTACCTTCCTGTGTACAAAAAGCGGTGGCGGGAAGAGCAAGAGTTCGAGCAGCACTACAAGACTTAGGCTCGTTTAGTTATCAAATCTTGTTAAGAAAATGTCATGTACATAATTTACCTATGAAAGTATACCAATTTATTCTCACAACCTTCCCAGCCAGCACCGGCTAATGGGCCCCATGTGGGCTAGACATGGGAACTATGTGGATCCCAGGTGGGCTAGACATGGGAACTATGTGGGTCTCAGGTAGGCTAAAAAATGGAACTATGTGGGTCCCAGGTGGGCTAGACATGGGATATAAGTTGGATTTACATGGGTATTGTGTGGGCATGACATTAGATTAACGTGGTTATTGCACATATGAATGATGAATTATTAATTATAATTGTAATTGTTAAAGGGCTTTGGACATAGGAAATATACAAAGAAGAGTGAAAACCTTACACACTTCAAAATGTGTAAGATCATAGATAACAGTACACCTGGATGTGACACTCGCCAACGAAGCGCGCTGGACGCTGCAGTACTGGCCCCATGGCCAGTCTGCTGGCCCATTCAATTGCTGCATATGACTATCATATAGACTGGTTTATCAGTATATATGATATACGGTAATATTCGTAAATGTTTGTTCTTTAATATTATCAAATACAAAACAGTAAAACACGCTAAATAAATGCTATTACGAGACTCTGAAGAAATATGCATGAACTTGATATTCACTTAAACTCTTCGCCATTTAAAACTTTGCGAGTCAACTCTTATCATGAAGGGTATCAATAGAAGCGCAATTGTATTAGCTTTCCATTGATATATTTCGTTTTCTGATGAATGAGTTAGAACCATGCATAAATTAGCGTCAAATAAATAAATAAAATCATCAATCGCGTAATTTTCCCGATTGATGAGGCTATTTATTTAGTTAACGCTAATTTATACATGGCGCTAATTCATTTATGGGAAAACGAAATATATAAGTAAGTAAATAACATCATCAATCCGGAAAATTACCCGGTTGATGATTTAATTTATTTAGTTAACGCTAATTTATGCATGGTGGTAATTAATTGATCAGAAAACAAAATATATCAATGGAAAGCTAATAAAATTGTGCTTTTATTGATACCCTTCATTATAAAAATTGACTCGCAAAGGTTGAAATGGCGAAGAGTTTATGTGAATATTAAGTTCATGCATATTTCTTCAGAAACTCGTAATGGCATTTTTTTAGCGTGTTTTACTGGGGTTTTTTTAATAATATTATAGAACAAACATTTACGAAGATTACAGTATATCATATATACTAATAAACCATAGTCTATATGACAGTCATATGCAGCACGTGAATGGGCAGCAGACTGGTCATGGGGCCAGTACTGCAGCGTCCAGCACGCGTAGTTGCAGAGTGTCACATCCAGGTCTACTGTTATCTATTGTAAGATATAAGATACTTTGATCCTATCTAGACACTTTGCAAGTACCAACGACAAGGTTATTGACTATACAAAGCGCCATCACGCCAGGACGAACCTGGTGGGCTCGAACCGCTGACCGAATGCAGGGACGCTGCAAAATGGTCAACGTGGTCAAAATGAATAAGGTTTCCATTTTTCTTTTGTATATTAACTATGTCCAAAGCCCTTTAACAATATATAGTAATGCATCATTCATATGTGCAACATATCGGGCCTATATCCAACCAGCACCGGATAATGTGACGCATGCGGGTCTTATGTGGGCTACTTTATGGGCCCCATATGGGCATCTCACATGGGCCCATAAAGAGTTGTAATCTTAGGCCAATGCCATTGCCCCTCCATTAGAGATAGTGTAGATATTTACAAAGTAAAGTGCTTTATAAAATTGTTATTTCATATAGACTATACATGTATATACACAGTCATAATGTATGTGATCAATAATAATAAAAATATTTTTTTAAGTTTATATTCCTTTCGATTTTGAATATAATTATAATATAAATATGATATAATAATAGTAATTATATGATAAAATAATAATAAAAATGATATGATAAAATAATAATTTTATAATATAATAATACTAATATACATACCTACCACCATATATCACCATTCCCTAAAGAAATACAGATAAATACAACAATATATGGATATGTATGTAATTAAAAAAAAAAAATCACATCGGAGAGAGAAAGCAGGAACAGCCTTACAATAATAGATAGGGTCGTGAATGTTATGCATAAAATCAAACTGGGTCGCAATGAAAAAAAGTTTGAAGAACACTGGTATAGGAAATTGGGTCTTTTTTTCTGCCAGCTGCAAACATGATTATGAAGTCTAAGTACTATTCTCACAAGTAGTAGTATAGTTTACTCACATCTAAAACGCGGAGTTTTATTGAGGCTTTGGATGCAATTTTAGCTCGTAGCAATGTACTCATATTCTTTTTGATGAAAACTGCATCATAAATTAATTATATATGCCTTTTTTATTGAAAATATCACCAGTCCGCGGAACGCGCTGTGATTGGTTGTGACGTAGGTTACTCGTGACTCGTCCCTTCAGTCATCTAATTTTCATATGATAAAAGCATGCAAAATGACTAATCTTATATTATCATTTTTTCTATTATTGTGAGGGCTGGGAACGTGAAGAAAGAGGAATAGGAGGGAAGAGAAGGATAAATATGGGAATAGGGGAAGAGGAGAATAACAAGAGAGAATACTGCTAACGGTAGTAGATAGAGAGAGAAGGCGACGATGTTGTGATAACGCAAACTAGCCTTATCTACCAGCGAGGGGAGATAACGCTGACACTAGATTTCCAGCAGATGAGCGTCCAAGGAGAAGGTGAGAAGGAGGGAGAGAGTGAGAGAAGGTGAGGGAGAGAGTGAGAGAAAGTGAGAGAGAGAGAGAAGGCGCTATTCGCATTCCTCGCCCTGCAAGGCTTCCTCGCCTTTTCTCAAAATCACATGGGGAAATTTTTCCCTTTGTGATTTTTTTATTAACTTAATTTTTCGTTTTCTGATAAAGAATTACACCATGATAAATTAGCGTTAACTAAAAATAACCCTCTCAATGGGGAAAATTACCGATTGATGTTTTTTTTATTTATTTAAGATCTATTACATATTTGGGGGGGAACCCTCAAAAACATCCTTTACTTTGGGGGCACTTTGCTTACGTAATGTCAAACAAAAAAAAACAAAGACTACTGTATAAGTTTCTTTGGGAAAAGCCTCTAACATCCCTTGCTTTGGTGGACTTTTGCCACGAAATCCCTTTTGGACAAGCCCTAACCTACTCCCAACTTTTTCAGTACAGAAATAAAAAAAAGGCCTAAAAAGGGAATCGCTGTGGCAAAGAAAAACTGCGCGGTTACGAGAAATTTTGGGGGGTTTTACTAGGTGGAAAAAAAAAAAAATTTTGGCCCCCCCCCCCAAAAAAAAAAAACCCTTGGGCCCCCTGTGTAGGGCGCCAAGTATAAACCTGGCCCCCAAATCCTTTCTTTATGATCCACACATATCATCGCTAAAAGAATTTAAATTAGATCACCCTCGACAAACAAATAAATATAACATTACCCTAAAATCCCCATATTATCTTACCCTAACCACTACCCAAAAAGGGGTCTGATTCCCTAGTCTGGGGATTTCCCCCTAAAAGGGAAAGCCCTGCTTGCCCCAAAAAATTGGGGACCTTGCCAATTTTTTAAAGGGCGTAGGGACCCCAAAAAATTCTTAAAGAACGTAGGATTTTTGAGAATCATCAAATTAAAAATATAAAAATTTAGCAAAAAAATCAACAAACAAATAAAAAAACAAAAGGTTTATTTTATACAATGATAAAGTCTCTCCCCTTTTTTCTTTTCTTCGAGAAAATAATAAAACCTCTAAACACGTTTCGAGCGTTTTTGGGGCCCCATTTTAAATTTACCCGTATTTAGGGCTAATCATTTTTAAGGGCCCCATGTCAACGGACACTTTTTAAAACATTGCAGTGAAAAAAAGAAAAGGGCCCAATTTTGGGGGGTTCAAAGAGTAGCACCCTTATTGATATGTTTAGGGAAAAAAAGGGGGAATATAGTGTTGTTTTTGTTAGAAATATAATACAACATGAAATGAGAGGGAAAAATAAAGATGAGAGGGGGAAAAAAAGGTTTTTGGGTAGGTGGGGTGGAAAATAAATGGTTTTTTTAACTTATATACAAGACGCGTGTATGATATACAGCGTGTTATATATATTTTTTACGTTGTTTTAGATAAAGTTAAGTTTTGATTTGTTTGAGGATAATGAGGGGAAAATTTTTGATAAAAAATATTTAAAGGGCTGCTGTTTTTTACTAAAAAAACGGGGAAAAAAAACTGGTTATTAATTTGTTTCGGAATACAGAAAGGGTTTTGAGGGGTTTATCTAGTTAAAAGGGAAATGTGAAAGAGAAAGACTTTTATAGACTTTTTTAAAACGGTAGAAGCAGAGTAGCTAAAATAAAAATAAGATCTTCGCTACTCGGTGGAAGATCCGTAGCCGAAACGCCGTTCAACACGGGCACTTTTTGCCACCCCGGGCACTTTTGGTAGAAAAATCCAAAAGATGCCGGAAAATTTCGTCGTTCCCACGGCCTTACTTTTTTTTTTTCTGTAGGGACAGGCGCGGGGATTTTGGCACTGTAGAGGGAACTTGGGGATTTTCATGGTTCCCTGTAAGATTTTGGGGACCAAATATAGTGAAAATGAGTAGGAACACGTGCGCGCCGCGCTACCAAACTCCTTCAGGTTCATAATTTCTTTTCGTTTTCCCCACCCTCATGGGAAGCACCTCGCTCGGTTTTACCCCGCTATGCGTAACTTCCCACCGAAAAAAAATTTTTGCTGCTGGGTTGAAAACGGTTTGCCACCCCTCTCCCCTTTTGTTAGAGCGCTTCAAGACCCCAAAGGGCAAACCCCTAAAGGGTTGGGTGGTAGGCCCATTACATGGGGGGGGCCCCTAAAGGGGGGTTTGGGAAAGGTAGGGGAGAGGGCCGCGCGACTCGGATAGGCCCGTTTAGTCCGGGGGGGGGCAGCGTCAGGGTGGTCGACCCTTTTAGACGGTGGCCAGTTTACCCCCCCGATCTGTGGGATTTGCTGGACGGTTTACCACCCCCGTCAGGCGCGGGTTTCTGCCAAAACCCGGTTCCCCCACCCCGCTTGTAGGCCGCAACAACAACAATGACGTCCCCCATCATCACCTTTTGATTGATTTTTGTGGTAACGGGGCACGTTGGCACTCACCGAGCGGGAGAGATGACTTGAATTTAACTTTGTAGGGCGGCCGCCAGCGGTACGGCGGTGCGGTAGATTTGTTGGACGTCTTGGACTCTTTTTTTGCTTTTGGGGCGGCCGTATAAGGGGAAGGGGGGAACCGGCTTAAGTGGCATCGTTTTTTTTGGTTTTAAAAGTTTTTTTTTCCAGCCCTGCCCTTTCTGCGTTTTTTCTGAGTTCCCCCACTCTAACGGCATGGAAAATTCCCACTCCCCCCCTTCGTCGGGAGGGGAACTATCCCCGGTAACATGAAGATGTTTCAAAACCACCCTCAAATGAAACAACTGTGCTTCACCCCCCCCTCTCTCCTGAGTCACCGCCGCTCCTACCCCTGCCCTCACCCTGGCAAGCCCCCGCTCGCCCTAGCTCCTCCAAAAAGCTCGCCCCCGTGTTTCCCCATTCGTGTTTCGACAAATCTGTTTGCCCTAACCTTTTCAGGATAAACCTTTCTTCAAACCCCCCTCCTGATCGAACCCTTTCCCCGCCTCCACACCCAACCCCCAACGAAGCCCCCATCTTTTCCATTTCCGTGACTAACCCCTATTTGGGAAAGGGACTGGCACTCGGCACGCCGCCTCCGGGGCCCGTCAACGTTAAAATATAGCCTCTTTTAACTCACTATAATATACATTTTCGATCACATAATTGGCCCCAAAAGTTGCACTTTAAAAAAAAACGCATTTTTTTTTACTTTGTTTTTTTCATGTAGGGACAGGCGCGGAGATATTTGGCTTTGTCTAGGAAAGTAGGGATTTTCATGGTTTTCTTAGGATATACAAAAATGAGGAGTAAACACGGGCCGGGTAGCCAGGCCCGGCGAAGTTGCCGACTTGGTTGGTGTCACTGATCTTTGGTGTCATTTGTAAAATAGCAAAGGAGAGGGCTTTCATTCCCTGGGCCCCTTTTTTTGTGGTGGTTGATTTTCGATAGAGTTCTTGTACTAGGTATTTTTTTTAAAAATTTGTATGGTTTATTTTTTGCTTTTGAAGATTTTTGGGGACAATGGTTTTTGTTTTTGTCTTGGTTTTTGTGGTTGTTGTGTTGTTTCGTTTTTGATTTGCCGGTTGTCGTCGTTTTTTTTTTTGTTTGGTTCAACCCTTCATTTCTCGGTATCAACCAAAGGCGATTCTGTTCACCTTGCGATCGGCTAACAGCCACGCCCTAGCTTAGAGTCAAAGTCTCCTTACAAGGGGGTGGGGGGGTATTGTAACCAATCAGAATCTTTTTCTTTTACGGAAAAATTCCGGCCTTCGATCCTGAAAAAATTTGTATTGGACGGGTAACTGAAAAAACCCAGTTGGTTGTCCCATAAGGGTCTTGTAACAACACGCCCTGCCGCATTTTGAAACAGTAACCCCCCCCGCCCATAGGTAATATTGCTAATTTTTCCGACCTTGCAAATCAACAGATTTTGTGTGTGGTTTTTTGTAATTCCCACCCGCTAAGCCCTTTTGTTACCATAAACTTTACTACTATGATTCTAGTATCCTTGACTTTTAAATTAAACTCATGGGGGAAAGGGAAATTTGTGGTTAAATTTACATCGGGTGACGCTTCTCCCGCCTACCACTTTTCAGATTTGCGGCAGGGGATTTGGGACGAACTGGCCTGTCTGGGTTTTATGATTGGCGACGTGCAGCTGTGACAAAGGGAATGTTTAGGTTCGTTTCCCTTGATTTTCTGGGTTTGCCATGTTCCCTTCTACCCCAAAACAAGCTTGGAGACCGGGGAAGGGGATATTTTTGAAGAGGTTAAATGTGCGTCGCCCACATATTTTGAGTTAGGGGTTTGAAAAAATTCACTAAAACTAGGGAAATTCATTGATTTCTTCTGAGTCCAAAACGTGTGAACGCTTTTGCGATCCTCCAGAATATGACCGAAGGGTTTAGAACCCCCCAAAACCCCTCTAGGGGTTGGGTTGGTTTTCGGGGGTCAGCCCCCGCTAGGTTAATTTGTTTATTTTGGTTTGGCAAATTTCTCTGAATAAAGGAAATTTCCCTAGATTAGGGGAATTTAACCTTAAAAAAAAAACAACTTAAATTTCGTTTTTCCGACGCATAAATTTTTTCCCCACCCCAAAACCCCGCATTCCCCAGGTCCCCCAACTTGTTGGCGGAATGGAGGTATGGGGCAAAAACTAAATTTTTTCGGGGGGTTTTAGGGAAATATTACAAAATGGGGAGGCTACCATTGTCTCCGCGGGGCAAGCAACCCCGGAGAAGCAAAATCACCATGGTACCACAAAATTGCCACAAGGTCTTCCATTTCACGAAAAATATCATATACCAAAAACCCGTTAGGTAAAACGCTAGTACCGACACCTCAGTTTGAAAATTTCTGAAAAGCAAATCTAAGAAAAAAACATGAACGCATTAAATTTTTAAATAAAGCTAATTGATCCCCTGTCCCAAAACCAAACAACAGGAAAACCTTTTCTTTCCCCATGGCCCAAACAATTTGGGGGCCTTTTATCCTGTTTCTTATAGCAACAAGGAGTGACTTTTTACAAACTAATTTTGAAAAAGCAATTTTTTTACTGATGTTCAAAATTAAAATGTCAAAAAAATGCGAAGTTAGTGGTAAAGTGATCGGATGGAGCTGCCGTACCCTGTCCGATCATTGTGAAAACCCGTATAAAGCAAAATTCTTATTTGGAATATATTTTATATATTTTTTAAACAAAAAAAAACAAAAAACCTCCCCTATTTACTTAAAAATTTCATACTTCGAAATTTCCCTTTAAAAAAAGTTCCTTAGATTTTTTGTTTTCCCTTTGGGAAAATTTCCTTTTCATGTCTAATTTCTTTAAATAGAATTTTCCTTTAAAGTGGAAAAACGGTTCCATAAAATCAGAGTTTTCAATAGTTGGGGGGGTTATGGCCAAAATTTAAATATAAAAAAAATATTTTTCATTTTTTTTTTTGATATTTGAAAAACTCTTAAAGTATTTAAATCGTGAAAACCAATGTATTTTAAAATACAGTTCTAAATCACAATTTTTTAAATACAATTATTTAATACTGCCCAGCCGGTGTGTGACCACTTTTTTTGTGTTTCACAATTTTTTTGTATGCGTAAAAAGGTAATTACCCAAGGGGGTTCAAATAAAGGAAAATAGTCATAGGGTTTTTCGCAGCTAAAAAAACCCGTGGGAGGGGCTCCCCCCTCCCCCTGACACTTGCCCCTGGGCATGATTTTTCCCCTTTGGACTTTCCCCTCTCGGTGTTACAGACTGGCACTAATACATTTTGTATTTAAAAACTAAAACATGGGGAAATTTATTTAAATACTAAAACTAAATACCAATTTATTTAAAAAACATTTTTAAAAACCACTTTTAAAAGTCCGAAAAAAAAAGGATTCCTAGGATTTCCTTTGATTTTGGTTTCCCTTAAAATTTTCCCTTTCAGGCCCAATTTTCCTTAAAAGACATTCCTTTCCGTGGAAACCCCGGTTTACTGTAACATGGGTTTTCCCAAAAGTTGGGGGGTTTATTTCCAAATTAACTGTGAAAAAAATATTTAAAATTAAATGTTTAGATATCATAAAGTATTTAAAAACTGTATTTAAATACTGAAACCAATGTTTTTAAAAAACTTTTAAATAACAATGAAAATTAAATACGTTTTAAATCAATTGTATTTAAATACTGCCCAGCTTGGAGTTTATTGATTGCACTGGCTAACCACTTTTCTCTGGCTTTCACGCGACAATTTTTTTTAAAAATTTCCCGCTGCAAAGCGGCCGCGGCCCCCGACAAAAAATTAGTGGGCTAGGACTATCTTATAGACTGGGTTTACAGATATATTATACTGTAATTTCGTAAATGTTTTTTTCTTTTAATTTTACAATAAAAAAAAGTAAAAACGCTAAAAATTGCCCTTACGGACTTTTAAAAATACCCCCCCCCACAGGCCGAATTCCTTTACGGGATGATCTTTTTACGGTTCCTAGCGCTGCCAGGTTTGGGAATGTAAATTTCACACCTGCAGCATCTCCTGCCACATTACATTGCCGCGGACCTTCCGTGCCAAACGGTGGGGATGAAAACCGGATGGCTTCCCCTCGGCCGGGGAAAGGCGCACCCGGGACTTTTTGGGCGCTTCTCAGGGGGCCCGTGGGAAATTGCTGCAAAACCCGGCCCGGGGTCGGCATCCCGCAGGTGTGGGGAGGTCCCCGGGAGCACCTTCAAAAACGCCCCTCGGGGAGTTCCAGGGAAAGCCTGGTCTGTAGTATCCCCCCATTTTCCCCCAAAAAGGCCTTGCGATGGCGGGAATGTATATTGTAAATTTTTGAGAAGATAATCTTTCTGGTCCCCCCACGCGTGTACGCGCCCACTCTCCTCCCTTTCCCCTTTACGCTGGGGGGGCACGGGCTCCCCCTCTGCTGCTGTGATATATGATGATTATGATGATGATACCTCCCCACCAGGGGGAATTTTTGCATAAAGGGATTTCCGGGCCCCCTGCGGGGGAATCCTGCGGTGGTGCCGTTCAGGGGGGGAATGGCCAACAAGGGGACACAGTCGAGGGGCAGATTCGGCGGGGAAGGCGAGGGGGGTGTGGATGCAACCTGGGTCTTGGAGGGGCTTTGTGCTGCCAGGAGCCTTTGGGGGGGAAACTTTAGAGGAGGGCTTTCAGTGCCCCGGGTGAAGAGGGGACCTCCCCCTCCCCCAGGCCGAAATTCCTTTTACGTGGGGATCTTTTTGGGTGAAGGAAAATTTATTCCTTTCCCCTATAATCAATGGGCGAAAAGTAGATCGCTCCAATTTGGGTTTCTTTGACCCAATTTTAAAAAAGGGGGATTTTGGTTCTGTTAATTAACTCGTAACGGTTGGGTGTGTAAAAGTTAAGCTAAGTAGGTTTTTATTTTAAATTTAAACAGTTTTTCCCCCCCGATGCATCAAAAAAAAAAAATGGGGCACGTTTTTTGGTAGACAAAACCCCTATTTCATAAATGGCAGTCCCCTTTTGACAAATCCATCCCCCTCGGCCATCAAAGCCTGCGACACTCATTCTCCCCCCGTATGTCGCCCCAAGTCATTAGTTTGTGAGTGGAGGAGGACAAGGGCCCCCACCCAAAAAAAAAAAATCAAAAATTTTTTCTGCAAAAAAAAAAAAGGCAGAAGAAAAACAATATAAAATTTTAATTTAAAGTTAAGGGTATGATGTCACTAACACACATATTTTGCTATTTTTGTACGTTTTTCAAAATCATAAAAACCCAGCGCTCTGAAATTTCAGTTAACACTATGATTTTCCCTTAAAAGGAAAGATTTTTTTGTTCATCATTTTTTTCCTAACTTTTCCCCTGCAAAACAAACAATGGGGTTAAGAAATCTTTTTCCCATTTTCTGTCATTTTAATTTAATAGAAACAATACTTTCATATGCTAGTCTTTGACCCAAAAAAGGAAAAAATGGGGAAATAGTTTTTGATCTCACCTGGTTTCCTGGAAATTTCCAGTAAGCACCCGTCTCAAGCGTGGGGCCTTCGACTTTGGGGAAAGACCTTGTGTTTGGGGAAAAGAAGGGGTTTTTACAGCATCCTGCCTTTTCTTTACGATACAATTCTCTTTAAGGGGGCTTTTTAAATATACTTTACATACTTTTCAAATTTCTATATTCCCCATTTTTGCTCCCAAATTTTTCCATTTAAAATTTCATTATTCAGAAATTTATTTTTTTAGTGTAGGAAAGTATAAAAAAAGTGGCTACTAATTGGAATTTACTTTGGAAATATTTCAAACATTTTATCTTCTTTTCCGTTTCCCCCGGGACACGATAGACTTTCTACACCCTGGATTCTTCTTCCAATGCCCTGCAGCTACCATTTTCCTGGAAAGAGCATAAATACTGAGTAATACAGTTTTTTGTTTCATCAAAATCGGTCAATAATTAGCCGAGTAATAGCAGATTTAGTGGCGAAATTTGCGAATTTTTAATTTTACAGTACGGAGCATTGAAATTTGTAATTAGTGTAACTTTCTTACTTTTCTACTCTGACTTAGCAAATTTGGCACAAAATACTTCTTACTATTGAAAAGATTTCCTGTAAGTTTGAAGGTTCTACTATGAAAATAAAAAAAATAAAATAAAATAACTAAATAATGGAAAAAAAAAAAAAAAAAAAATTAATAAAAAAAAAAAAAAACAAGAAAAAAAAAAGGACATCTACGAACAAAAAAATAATACATACCATTACTTAGTAGGCTCCAGGTTTGTACACTGGGTCAGCAACATCTTCTTCTTCTTTCTAGGCTTGACTTGCAGGCAGCTTCTCCTCCTCTTTTTGTCCTTCGTCTCGAGATTTTTTCTATACTCGCCTCCTCCATTGGTGATCCCAGCCTCGACACAACTGACCCACCAACATATCCCATATTGTGGACTAACACTGTGTGAGTTATTCCATACCTAACAGTTTTTCAGCCCAAAGAATTTAGTCTGTGAGAGTGTGTTCCAGATTTTGAGTGCAAGGCCTCGTTAGAATTCTGAGTGTGGCCACCCAAGCACCTGCGGAGGAGGTCATCATTTGAAAGGTCATTATACACCCGGAACACAATCTGCCTTTCCTGCCGGTTCAGGGTGTAATGAACCTTCATCTTCTTGTGGGTGTTTGGTGGTCCCCCCAAAGCACGGGCCTTTTGGAAAAAGCACCAAGAGTCACTTCCTTTGGGCATAGGTCATGTTGGGGTTTTCGTCAGTGCTGGAAGTATGTAGAACGATGCCATTATGTCCCTTCTGAGGTCACTTACTGACTTGTTAGTATTCCGATATATTGCATTGGTGTAATACTTTGTTAGATGTGTTATTACGTAGTCAGTCAACTTTCCAGCACCCCCAAACATACTTTTCTTATACTGTTTTCCCTTTACATTGTTTTCATTTCAAAGTAGTCTTGTTTCATTTTCTGAGCCGAGTTCCGAGCCGTTTTTCCCACATGATTCACACATTCAAGTTTTACCACCTTTGTCCTAAAGGTCCAGGTCTAGTATATGGTCCACGTCCTTCATTCAGTGCTTCATTGCTTTATATGCTGATGTGTCCCCGTCACCAATAAGCGACACATATCTAAATTTCAGCTTTTTTTCTTCTGATCTTTTCCATATTTGCACAGCAGCATCCACTTCCATCTCTCCAGATTTTCCATCATAGTTTTTAGCACACTTATTTTTATGTTTGGCTTTCTATCTTCATATGCCTTTTTTGTTATTTTCTTTTGAACAAGCTTATTTTCTAACTTTGTACACTGAAGGCAAAAATTAGAATACACTTGAAATCAACAACAAATCCAGTGTGAATTTCTATGGCAGCCCCGAGACCAACATGAGATTTATGGCCTCTTGTGAGCCAGCTTCCATCATAAGTTACCTCAAGATCTAAAATACCATTTTCATCTTCTTTGATTCCTAACTTCTCATACTGATTCACAATACACTTCCTCATTACTTCTTGCTTGTCTTGTAATGTTTTCTATAATTATTTCCCTATAAAATCTCTATCATCATAATAAGCATGTTTCATGAAGGGGATGTAGTTTCATCAAGGATGCAGTTGTACTGTAGCCTGTGTGTCCTTTCCTGACATCATACTGTCATATACCATTCCAATGTTATTTTCTGTATGTTTTCCAAGCACATGGTTGGGTGTATACTCATATATTATATCCTCACACACAGCACAAAATACTTTTATTTCTGAATCTGCACCCCTAGTAGTAATGTCTGCTCTTCCTTTACCACCACAATTAGGCTTATCACAAAAAATTTTCTCCACCATACCATAATCACACTCTTTGGTAATAAGACATTATTAGAGGCTTCCTGCACAACCTCCTCACAGTTCTCTTCCTCCGTCAAGTCTGCTAACAATTTATTTCTAACAAGTAACTGAGTCTTTATTTCCCCTCACCATAACCTTGGGTGTCATGCTTGCTAGCATCCTCACACGTCTGGGCTTCTGCTGCTTTTTCCCTCTCTTCTCTAGTCTTCACTGCCTTGTCTCCTCCTTTCTGTCTTCTTGATTTTCTTCCCATCGTCAAAGAAGGGCACTAACTTGCAGGAAGCGAGAAATTGACAGCTACAGCAGTCCAAACAACAGCTACAGGCAGTCCAGCTGTTTCCGTCCGTCCATGTAAACAAACAGTTGGGGGTTTTCTTCAGCCAGTGCTGTATCAATACGTTTTTCTCACTAGAAAGTATACAGAGAATGGCACTTAGTAAGGGGGTCTCAAGAAAAAAAGATGTTCCCCTATTTTTCTAAGAATTGATTGTTATTCACCGCCCACGACCAGCGTAGCCTAACCACAGTGGACGGGGGGTAAGGGGTCATGAAAAGGGGCAAAAACCCCATTTTATAAGCAAAGTAAGGTGATTTTTGGGGTGCAGGCTTATGCTAGTTGACCATATCTTTGAAGCAAGACAATAAATTTTTTTTATTTTTTTCTAAAGTAACTCGATACAAAATCCCCAATACCCCAATACAAAAAGTAAATAGTTACAATTTGATGTATTTAAAAACAAGAGCGGGATGCTGAAAAACAAATAATAGGTACCAAAGAATGAGCTATGTAGCTACCTTTTAGAACACAAGAGTACTTACCAGTTTTATTTCGGTACTCCTTGTATTGCTGCAGCCTTGGTCGGATTTTGACGAGATGGTAAACCACCGCTTTAGGACCTCCTTCTTGGAACGCCATTCTTGTAGTGCTCATTGATGAGATCCGTGATGGTGTCCCATATATCCATCTTAGCCGGTTTGAACTCCGGGCTTCCTGAAGTCCTTTTCTGTAAAAAATC
>JACEEZ010004753.1:0-15750 GCA_016584305.1 Chionoecetes opilio | reverse complement strand
TCTTCTTTTTTCCCCCCACCTGTTATTTTTAGCCCGAATTCTCTCCCTCTCTCTCTTTCTCCTTCCCCTCTCTCTTCTCTCCTCTCTCGTCTCTCTCTCTCTCTCTCCAATAGACTAGAAACATCAAAGAATTGCAAGCGGAATCCATAACAGGGAGAGAGGAGAGAGAGAGAGAGAGAGAGAGAGGAGAGAGAGGAGAGAGAGAGAGGGAGAGAGGGGGAGAGGGGAGAGAGAAAAGAGAGATATGGAGGAGGGAGAGAGAGGCATTGCGGATGGAGGGAAGAGAGGAGACGAGGAAGGGAAGGAAGATATGGATTATATAGAAGAAAGTGGGCTGGAAAAGAGAAGAGAGAGAGAGAGAGAGAGAGAGAGAGAGAGAGAGAGAGAGAGAGAGAGACGAGAGAGAGAGAGAGAGGAGAGAGAGAGAGAAAACGGGAAGAAAAAGTGAGGAGTAGTATAGCAGTAGCAGAGGTAATAAGTGTAGGAGTAGTAGTAGTAGAAAAGTAGCAGTAGCAGTAGTATAAGTAGTAGTATAGCGTAGTAGTAGTAGTAGTAGTAGTAGTAGTAGTAGTAGTAGTAAGTAGTAGTAGTAGTAGGAGGAGTGAGGAGGAAAGAGAAGTAGTAGTAGTATTTAGTAGTAGTAGTAGAAAGTAGTAGTAGTAGCAGTAGTAGCAGTAGAAAAGTAGTAGTAGTGGGGAGGGAGGAAGTAGTAGAGTAGTAGTAGTAGTAGTAGTATATTGCAGTAGTAGTAGTAAGTAGAAGTAAAGTAGTAGTAGTAGTAGTAGTAGTAGTAGTAGTAGTAGTCGTAGTAGTAGTAGTAGTTACTTAATTCCTCGAAAAGTATAAATATAAATGAATAAAAAAATAGTTAGTTACATGAATACTTAATTAATTGAGTAAATAAATAAATAAATGGTAATAATGGACGAGAGTTTCGCGGTCGTTTTCAGAGACAACAACTACTTTTTCTTGGCCTACAATCGGTGCTTGTTCTAAATGGTGCTAGTTTTATTTTGCGCAAACCAAAAAAAAAAAAAAAAAAAAAAAAAAAAAAAAAATGAAACCTAACCTAACCTTATATTTTAATAACCCTAACCTAACCTAACCTAACCCAACCTAACTCAACCTAACCCAAAAATAACCTAACCTTACCCACTAACCTAACCTAACCTAACCTACAGACTTAACAACTACAACCTAGCCTTAACCACAAAATATACTTTTTTTTTTTTTTTTTGGTTTGGTTTGCGCAAAATAAAACTAGCACCATTAGAACAAGCACTTATTGTAGGCCAAGAAAAAGTAGTTGGTGTCTCTGAAAACGAACGCGAAACTCTCCTCCATTATAACCAAATGAATAAAACAACTATTTCTTTAACACTTTCCTCACAACATTCACACCTTAAGTCCATTGATTCACTTCCATTTCACCTGTACAGACTAACCCTATCTACCTTTACCTACACCACTGCTACACTAACACCTACTACACCCCCTTCTACTACCACTTCTACACCCCCTTCTTACTACCACTTCTACACCCCCTTCTACTACCACTTCTACACCCCTTCTACTACCACCTTCTACACCCCTTCTAACCACCTTCTACACCCCCTTCTACTACCACTTCTACACCCCCTTCTACTACCACTTCTACACCCCCTTCTACTACCACTTCTACACCCCCTTCTACTACCACTTCTACACCCCCTTCTACTACCACTTCTACACCCCCTTCTACTACCACTTCTACAACCCCCTTCTACTACCACTTCTACACCCCCTTCTACTACCACTTCTACACCCCCTTCTACTACCACTTCTACACCCCCTTCTATACCACTCTACACCCCCTTCTACTACCACTTCTACACCCTCTTCTACTACCACTTCTACACCCCCTTCTACTACCACTTCTACACCTCTTCCTTATTTCCTCCTCTCCTCCTTTTCTTCTTAACTCTCTCCTCCTCCTTCTTCCTCCGTCTATTCCCTCCTATTCCTCCTCCTTATTTTCTTCTTCTTTACACTTTCTTCCTCCTCATTTTTCTTCCTACTACCATTTCTACATATCTTCCTTAATTCCCTCCTCCTTCTCTTTTTTACCCTCTCCTCCTCCTCATTTTTCTTCCTCCTCTATTTCTTCGTATAATCTCTACTTCTCTTAACCACCTATGTATTCCTCCTCTGTTATACTTCATCTCTTGTATATAACCTTATCCTCCTCCTCGTCCTCTTAGGTGAGACACACACACACACACACACAGGAAGAGAGAGCGAAAAAGAAAGATATTCAAGTCAAAATATTTACCATGGTCCTCCCTTACATTACGTTTTCATTGATTGCGTCATAGTACGTTTTCTTTAGTGGATCAGTGTTACAAGATCCACCCCAGGGGCCAGATCCAGCAACAAAGCGTAAGTCAAGCGGCGTAAGTATGGCGTAAATGCTACTCCGGCGCAACCCTCGCCCCCCCCCCATGCGCCGAGGCTGCTTGAATAGTCCCCCGAAGATGGTATTACGCCGGGTTTAAAGCTCCCTTCACACATTCCATAATGGCGCCACGATAGCGCCACCAATTTGAGTATTGACGCTATCGTGACATTTGACCACGATAAACGCAGACCACGATAGCCTCACAACAATGTCAAGCTGCCTGTACGTATGTGTCATGACGGTCGTAAGATGGTCACGATGGAGTCATGACAGCTGTAAGACTACAGTCACGATTGGAAAATCAACGGTCATTTTGTTGTTACGATAGAGCTACGATAACCACGACTGTGCCATGACGGTGCCATGAACGTACCACGATAGCGTCAAGTGCTAGCCCCACACGTGGGCGGGGGTTGCCATGGTGATGGAAAAGGAAGGGAGGGTAGAGATGAAGGTGGGATAAACAGGGGTGGGTGTTTTGGTGATGGAGAACGGGGGGAAACGGGGGGAGGGGGGTTGTAATAAGGAAGGGGGTGTTGGGGTTGGTGGGGAAACGGGGGGGGACGCTTGGAGAAGGCTTTGTTGTGGGGGTGGTGGCGATGTGAATGGTAAACGGGGCTGGGTGGTATCACCCCCCTACCCACTACTCCATCACCACGTGGTGCTGGGAGTAGTGGGTAGGCTAGGGAGTCGAGGGGGGAAGCATCACCATGTGCTGGTGGGAGAAGGGGGGTAGGGGAGTCGAGGGGAGAGTGTCACCACGTGGTGCTGGGAGTAGTGGGTCGAGTAGTGGTCGAGTAGGTAGTCGAGGGGAATCATCACCATGTGCTGGTGGGAGAGGGGTAGGAGTCGAGGGGAGTGTCACCACGTGGTGCTGGGAGTAGTGGGTCGAGTAGTGAGTCGAGGGGGGAGTGTCACCATGTGCTGGTGGGAGAAGGGGGATAGGGAGTCGAGGGGGGAGTGTCACCACGTGGTGCTGGGAGTAGGGGGAAGGGAGTCGAGGGTGGGTGGAGGTGAATGAGAAAGGGGGGGAAGGCGGAAGGGGTGCAAAAAGGGGGGGAAGGTAGGATGAGGCGCGCGTTAACGGTTTCTTATCGTCACGTAGACATACGACGATCACGAAGTGTCACAGCTGCTACATAGATAACGATAGCGTCACGATAGACTTACGATAGCGCTGCGTTGGGTACAAAAATCGGGGAGCTTCCCGATTTTTTAGTGCACGCACTAACTTTTCGTGGCCTCGGCCGAGCGCGTCACGCGCGTCACGATGGACCCATAACCAGGACCATGACGGCGCTGCGCATTGCATTGTTGGCGCGTTCGTGGTTCCATTATGGAATGTGTGAAGGGGGCTTAATAAGGAGGAGTATCTCGGAGTATCTCGACAGACAGTTGATTGGCGGGCGAATACAATGACGTCATCCTCGATAATAGCGAATCACAGCAGTGATTTATATTATCTATTCAGATCTATCAGCCAATCACAAGGCTGCCACGAGTTAAATAGTGTTTACAAACATTACTCAGCTGTGGGCCTCTGGCTTGACACAACAAATCGATGTGCCTTGTATAAAGCGATGAGGAAGGATCCCTGATTGACCAGAAATAAAGAATTTGGTGACAATAAGGAGCAGACATCCTGATTGACTTTATTAAATAATTCAGGGGCAATAATGGGCCAGCATCCTGATTAACCAATAACAATTCAGGGACAATAAGGGCAGACATCCATGGTTACCATATTAATCATATAATTCAAGGGCGTAAGAGGCAAGACATTCTGAGTGACCTAATCGTATCATTCAGGGAAATGAGAACGGTACCTGGTACTCTCGTCTACCGAATTCTCGTCCTGACACAAACAGGGAACTCTCGTCGACGGTAATGGTTAGGTTAGTAGGATAGTAAGGGAAAGATACCGGTAAAAATAGACGAGGACTGCGCGGTTATTTTCTGAGACACTGACTAATTTTTCCTTTGGTAAAATTAGTGCTTTTAATAAAAATGGACGAGGACTGCGCGGTCATTTTCTGAGACACTGACTAATTTTTCCTTGGGTAAAATTAGTGCTTTTGATAAAAATGGACGAGGACTGCGCAGTCGTTTTCTGAGACACTGACTAATTTTTCCTTGGGTAAAATTAGTGCTTTTGATAAAAATGGACGAGGACTGCGCAGGTCATTTTCTGAGACACTGACTAGATTTTCCTTGCCTAAAATTACTACTTTTGGTAAAAATGGACGAGGACTGTGCGCGGTCATTTTCTGAAATGCAGACTAATTTTTCCTTGGGTAAAATTTGTGCTTTTGGTCAAAATGGGCGAGGACTGCGCGGTCATTTTCTGAGACACTGACTTTTTTTGCCTTGTCTAAAATTAGTGTTTTTTCAGATGGATAGAACCAAATCTAACCTCCTAACGTGAGGGCTCCGCCCCCCTCGACCCCCCGGCGAGATTATGAACCTAACTTAACCTCCTATATGGCTGGGGGGCCTCTGGAAGGGGAGGTTGTGTCTGCATGAGTATGTCTTAGACAACTATATCATTTCTACAATATGTATATAAGTTTTAAAGGTTACGCGGAAGTGCATTAATACTGTACAGAATACTAAACAAAAAGTAATATAGAAAACGTATGTGGTAACGGCGGCAGCGACCGCGCAGTTCTCGTCCATTATAACTGAAGCACCAACCGAAAAGACAAGTTTTTCACTTGTCCCAAAACAATTTAAAACTACACTTTAATACAATACATGGACATAGGTTACGTAACATGCTCAAACCCCAGACATGCCCTTATATGAGATAAGTCTATATATTAATATAAAAGTACCCAATCTATATATTTAAAAACTTTTTACCCATGTTTCTGAATTCAGGGATTGAATATTGGGGGTTAGTTTAGACAAGGTTAGTTTAGTGATGCTCCACATCACTAAACTAACCTCGGCTAAACTAACCCCCGATATTCAATCCCTGACTTCAGAAACACGGGTAAAAGCTGTTTAAATATATAGATTGGGTACTTTTATATTAATATATAGACTTGGAACTGTTGCTTAATAGGAACTCTCGCCGACGTAAAAAAATGGAACATTCTCCGACGGTGGCGAGTATTCCGTTCGGGAACAATTCCAGGTACCCTTAAAGGCTGGCAAACGTGACCTAACTACCATTCAGGGGCAATGAGGGTCAAGCGTCCTGAGTGACCTAACCATAGTGCAGGGTCACAGAGGGGCAGACATCAGAACAAAAGTTTCATTCTCAAAAACGTCCAAATTACGATAGTGAAACAACATTAATCTAGCCGTGGGATGCCAACCTCGCCTCGTCCCACAACAATTCCGTTCAGGCTTGTATCTCCTAAACATTTGTAAACACACGCCGCTGCCGGCTACCAATAGGTTATATTTCAATCCTTACCTTGGTGGTAACGTCTATTAGGCATAATAAATGACATTTTATTTATATATATGAGATACGCCGGGGCTACACCTCCTCATTAGGTGGTGTAAATCTACGCCTTAATATTGGCCCTGTGACGTCACGGAAATGGAGTAAGTACGCTTGCTGGATCCAGACAGGGAGGGCGGGCGCAGACTTGCTATGCGCCTAGGCGTAAAGTCTGGCGTTGTGACGTCATCGATTTGGCGCAGATGTAGCTCCTGATCCAAGAAAGTTTTCGAAAGAGGAGTATCTCAGACTTACGCTGACATACGCCGGCGTATGTGTTTGCTGGATCTGGCCCCAGACCTATATATCCTGCCGTATCTTTACACATACACGTATATACATCCACCTGACTCATGTAATCCCCTCATACACTACCCAGGTGGATAAAATGTTACTATTTATCCACATGAGGAGTTTCGTTCCACTTATCCACGTAATTATGATGGAATTCATAGTTATTTTACGATTTCTGGCCTCACGTATCTTTAACACGTATCAATATTTTTATCACGTATCTGTATCTATGAAATACCTTCCTATCTCCTCCTATCTATAAAATAATGTGACCTAACTTGAACCTATTATAAGCTTTTATCTCTTCATGTCATTAGAACTTGACCTACATATTACCTACTCATTTACCAATACTCTATTTGTACCCTCTAGTTAGTTAGGTTACCTGGTACGTCTCTTTAGCCTTCCATAATAACAAAGGAAATTATTTGAGTTATTAAGCCAGTGAGTGATTGAGTGAGTGGAAGAAGTGAGTGAGTGAGTGAGTGAGTGAGTGAGTGAGTGAGTGAGTGAGTGAGTGAGTGAGTGAGTGAGGGAGTGAGTGAAGAAGTGAGTGAGTGAGTGAGTGAGTGAGTGAGTGAAGAAGTGGGTGAGTGAGTGAGTGAGTGAGTGAGTGAGTGAGTGAGTGAGTGAGTGAGTGAGTGAGTGAGTGAGTGAGTGAGTGAGTAAGTAAGTAAGTAAAGGGAGTCATTCAGTAATACTCATAGCAGCAAAAATAACCACTTGTATTTACACATTATCGTCTATACACACACACACACACACACACACACACACACACACACACACACACACACACACACACACACACACACACACACACACAATGCAGTCAATTTTTGCCTTATAACATTACAATTAGTACACCAAGGGAAACAAACAAACAAACACACACACAAACAAAGAAAGAAATAGAGTCAGAGTCAAACACGCGATAAATTATGGAAATATAAAAGTGTTAATATTATGATCACGAAAATGCACGAAAAGTAATAAAAAACATGTGATTTAGATGATCATAAACCTCGTATTATTATTATAGACAACTTGATATATAGATAAATATAAATAGACTAATGTAGCTACCGTAGATAACACTATAGTCGCCAGTCACTCGCCACTGCACTAATGTCGCCAGGCACAATATATTACGAATTTTAACATCACTACAGACTTTTATGTGGCACTGAAGAGGTTATGCACAGTAGTTTATGTTATGTACATCACACTACATGTCTTCAGTGCCACATCAAAGTCTGTACTAGTGATGGTAAAATTCGTAATATATTGTGGCTGGCGACATTAGTGCAGTGGTGAGTGACTGGCGACTATAGTGTTATCTACGGTAATCTTTGTGTAGTGTGTGGTAATATAATAATGTAATAAATATGTAGGAATGTAATAGTGTAATGTAATCTTTGTGTGATAATGTAATAATTGGGTAGTAAATAAATGTAAATAATCTAAATAAATATGTAATCAATTAATATAAGTAATTAAATATGTATTAATGTAAAACTATAATGTGGTAATAACTATATATGTGACCAGTTATGATGATTATTTCTATTCTACTAATAATGTCATCGTAAATGTATCTCTTTTTATGTACAAAATTATGGCTGAAGTTAAGAAGCTTTGCAATATCAAGGTGGACACTGTTATCATTATTATTATTATCATTACTTATGTCATTATCGGTAGTGTTATCAATATCATTCTTATCATTTCTATGTTATGTACACACACACACACACACACACACACACACACACAACACACACACACAAAGAATTTAGCCTTTTCTAAATATAGCTTTACCCTAGAAAAGTAAAACTAACCAGGAAAAAATAACCAAAAAATATTGGTATTAGTTCGGTAGTGGGCTTTCAGAAGTCCCGGGATTCTTGCCTACATCATCGTGTAGATTTCTGCATTCTGAGTATTTGAAACCCAATTCCCATGACGCAATATGAATAATAATGGCATGACATGTACTACCGTAAATTTAGTTATTTCAGCCAGAAACGGTTAAGTTAGGTTAAATCAGATTAGGTTAAGTTAGGTTAGGTTAGAAGTGGGGTTTGGTTTAGTAATATCAATAATATCAATAGCAATATTATGATATCAAGAAAAAATTAAATAATCAATACTACGGCAGTGCGAAGCGGAGCAAGGTTTGGGGCGGGCCGGGAGGGGCGGGGCGGGCACACCCCTACACCTGTAAACACAAATTTATTTCCAACAGAAACCAGTGCCAGATTAATTCACAACACACCAAAACCATGCACGAAAACTAAGTTTCGACCTCGAAATCAGTGGTTGCCCACTACTGAAATTTTATCAAATATTATCATCAACGAATAGTGATGCCCAAAATCGAAAATAATACCGATGCCTCAACTTCACACAGCCACCAATCACACAAACACTAAATAAATAACGCCAACCCAGCATAATGGTCCGCGGAACGATACAAAATGACAAAATAATGAAACTAAAAGCAACAACACTCACCAACCGGGCTCGTTCCTTCCCCCGTCAGATCGAAACCTTCATTAAAAAGACTTTTCCACCGCATTCTCCTCACTCCAGGGGCTTCTTCCCTTCCCTGTGCCTCCCTCAGCCCCTCACAGAAGCCCCACACACAGGACAGACCCGCGGCAGCCCCACACTCGCCAATATTACCATAATTACGACGAATCACTGCACAAAATCCGCTCAACACGACCGCCATTCCTGCTTCTGCCTTTCCTACGGGCTTTTTTATTATTATTTTTATATATTATTATTTCCTTTCCTTCCCGTGCTATGAACAAAATATAACAAAAAAAGTAATGAGAAAATTATGCATTGAAAGAAAAGCAATGATTACAGAGAAAAACATCGAAATATAGGAGTGTTAGGATCTTATATAAGGGAAGGAAGACAGCCTACAGTAATGAAAGAAGGAACAGTGTGAGGCTACAACAACCTTACCTAGAGGAGGAAGAGGCTATAGTGGGGGAGTATTTGTTCGGAGAGGGGAATGTGGAAGAAGCAAAAAGAACAATCAACAGTTTTTGGATGACCAGAGAAAATAGAAGACAGAAAAAGAAAGAAACTAATAAGATAGAATAAGAGAAGACAACAAATTAAAGACCCAGACAGCAAGAAGACAACTAACTAAAGACCCAGACAGCAAGAAGACAACTAACTAAAGACCCAGACAGCAAGAAGACAACTAACTAAAGACCCAGACAGCAAGAAGACAACTAATTAAAGACCCAGACAGCAAGAAGACAACTAACTAAAGACCCAGACAGCAAGAAGACAACTAACTAAAGACCCAGACAGCAAGAAGACAACTAACTAAAGACCCAGACAGCAAGAAGACAACTAACTAAAGACCCGACAGCAGAAGACAACTAATTAAAACCGACAGCAAGAAGACAACTAACTAAGACCCAGACAGCAGAAGAAACTAACTAAAGACCAGACAGCAAGAAGACAACTACTAAAGTACCCATACGCAAGAAACAACTACTAAAGACCCAGACAGCAAGAAGACAACTAATTAAAGACCCAGACACAGAAGACAACTACTAAAGACCCAGACGCAAGAAGACAACTAATTAAGAACCCAGACAGCAAGAAACAAAACTAAAGACCCAGACAGCAAGAAGACAATAACTAAAGACCCAGACAGCAAGAAGACAACTAATTAAAGACCCAGACAGCAAGAAGACAACTAACTAAAGACCCAGACAGCAAGAAGAGAAACTAATTAAAGACCCAGACAGCAAAAACAACTAACTAAAGACCCAGACGCAAGAAGACAACTAACTAAAGACCAGACAGCAAGAAACAAACTAACTAAAGACCAGACAAGCAAGAAACAACTAACTAAAGACCCAGACAGCAAGAAGACAACTAATTAAAGACCCAGACAGCAAGAAGACAACTAACTAAAGACCCAGACAGCAAGAAGACAACTAACTAAAGACCCAGACAGCAAGAAGACAACTAACTAAAGACCCAGACAGCAAGAAGAAACACGTCAGGGAGTGCCCATGAAAAAGGCCTGACTCCCGACCCACAACTGAACTGAACTGAACTGATAAGGAAGGGAGGCTTTGAAAAGGCTTATCCTACTAATTATTAACTTATAGGCATTAACAAAATCTATGATACTTGAAAAACTGTGGCCTGTATCATAGAATCACATGGAATACGTACTTTTATATGCTTTTTTCGGTATATTTCGGTTCAAACAAACAAACAAACAAACAAACAAACATATCTATTTTGGTTTTTAAGAGCACAGAGAAGGAAGGGAAGGAAATTAAGAAACAAAGTGATTATAGACATTGAATTGGCAAAACAACAACAACAACAACAACAACAACAACAACAACATAAGAGAAATTGACGCATAAATTCATTAAAAAACGACGTAATCAATAGTCAACTAACTCCTATACATTAAGACCAGCATTCTTATTTTTCATTTTTTCATTATTTCGTGTGTGCCTCTCCATGTTATTCACTCCCATTCATTATTTTCCTCTCTTTCCTATATATAAATTGATATAGACCAAAATAAAACACTACCGTAGATAACAGTAAAGTCGCCACCTGCAATCATGTCGCCAGCCGCCATATATTACGAATTATAGCCTCACTTCTGATTTGTATGTGCCACTGAAGATGATACACAGTAGTTTATATCATGACTGTTTATTCTACCCTGTTTCAGCGTTGTTTTATGCTTTGTATCTGCAAGTATAGACGGTTTCAAATTTCACTACGCGTTTTTTTTTCGGGCGACGACGACAGCGGTACGACACTCAGTAAATAAACACTAGATGGCGACTTGACTGTTGGTAGCCACTTTGTAGATATTTTTGTAATTTGTTCATTTATAGCCATAATATGATACAGATGAAGACATAAAATAACACAGATTCTCCAGATAGCCCCTTCTAACTTTCCTGAAATCATGGATGTAGAAATGTAACTATTAACGCCACCACACGGCTGTAAACAGAAAAAAAAGTTGTCCTGGCGACTTTACTGTTATCTACGGAAAGCAAAAGCAACAACAATGGAAATCTAGGATAAAAAAAAGGATTGCAAATATGTAAAAAATAAAACACACGTTGATATAGACTTTAAAAAACAACTATGGAATGTCTCTCATCTTAAAACACCCTATAGGATTCCCTTCAATAATTTCTTTGGTATCCTGATCAGCTCCTTAATGTAATCCTACGCTATCCTAAACCCTTCTTCAAAGCCCCCATGACATCCTACACCCCTGTATCCTATCCACGGCCACAGTATCCTTCCAAATCACCTCCTACGCCATTCTTTGGTATCCTGTCTCACTCCTACACATCCTAACCCTTTTTTTTGCCCTTGGTCAGTCCTTTGTGATGTAAAAAATAATAAATAAATAAATAATAAAATAGTGCTGTGATCCGAGTCCTATTTCTAGTATTTGGTATATTTTTAAGGACTTTATATCCCTATCTTGAGATCCTGCAATGTCCTACGAGATATCCTTTACTGCCAAAAAAAAATATCCTACACTTTTTTCGACTTCCCATGAAATTTCTATAAAGATTCTACGACATCCTACGTTATCCTAAAAAATCCTACGGTATCCTAACCACTCCTATGGTAATCGTACGGTGGATAATACTAATCCACACGTCCCTATCCTATTCTACAATATCCTATCGTAGAGTATTATAAGTTCCTACGCTGTTTCTAGACATCCTATGGTATTTTTTGAGATCGTAGGACACTTTACAAAGCCTTATGATATCCTATATATCCCTAACCTATTCTTCAGATCTTATCCAAGAGTATTTTACAAGATCCTACGCTGTTTCAAGCATCCTATGGCGTTTTTTGAGATCGTAGGATACTTTACAAAGCCGTATAATATCCTACAGGTCCTTCAGTACATCCTATGGCATTTTTTGAGATCGTAGGATACTTTACAAAGCCGTAAAATATCCTACAGGTCCTTCAGGACATCCTATGGTATTTTTTTAGATCGTAGGACACTTTACAAGACCGTATGATATCCTACAGCTCCCTTAGTGCCCCTGGAAGGACGTTGTTTACAGGAACTACCACGTGTAGGTCTCACGCCCTCTTGTAGCTTCCTTATTTTCTTTTGTTCTTATGTTCTTATGTTGTGACTTCCTATGGTCCATCATGTTTATAGGATATTCCCGTAATGAGCGAACACTATTACAATTCCCGAGGTTAGGGGCGTGGTTAGGGGCGTGGTTAGGGACATGGTTAGGGGCGTGGTTAGGGGCGTGGTTAGGGACATGGTTAGGGACATGGTTAGGGGCGTGGTTAGGGACATGGTTAGGGGCGTGGTTAGGGGTGTGGTTAGGGGCGTGGTTAGGGGCGTGGTTAGGGGCGTGGTTAGGGACATGGTTAGGGGCGTGGTTAGGGACATGGTTAGGGGCGTGGTTAGGGACATGGTTAGGGGCGTGGTTAGGGACATGGTTAGGGGCGTGGTTAGGGGCGTGGTTAGGGGCGTGGTTAGGGGCGTGGCTAGGGGCTGGTTAGGGGCGTGGTTAGGGACATGGTGAGGGGCGTGGTTAGGGACATGGTTAGGGGCGTGGTTAGGGGCGTGGTTAGGGACATGGTTAGGGGTGTGGTTAGGGGCGTGGCGGAGGGCGTATAGGAGGGCGTGCCGGGACCTTAGAAGGAAGTTGGGGCTTCTTAGGGGCCATCATGTTCAAAGGATCCTTGCCGTAGCGCGCGAAGACCTCCTTTTTGAAGCCTTGGTTAGGGACATGGTTAGGGGCGTGGTTAGGGGCGTGGCGGAGGGCGTATAGGGGGGCGTGCCGGGACCTTAGAAGGACGTTGGGGCTTCTTAGGGGCCATCATGTTCAAAGGATCCTTGCCGTAGCGCGCGAAGACCTCCTTTTTGAAGCCTTCGAAGAGTCGCCTGTTGACGTTGTTTTGCTTCTCCCTCCAGGCGGGGCGACTCCTCTTCACCTGCATGCCCCAGTGTAAGGTGAAGATCGGGGACAGCACGTGGAAGGAGTACCCGCTCACGTGCATCTCGTACACCTGGGGGGGCGGGACAGGGGTCATGGGAGGTCATTGGTAAATCCCACTATAACCTCCCAATCCTAAAACCCCTTAAAAACTCATAAAACATCCTTAAACCCCCTAAAAGAGAGCTAAAACATCCTTAAACCCCCTAAACCCCTATAAAACACCTAACCCCTAAGAAATCCTAAAAACATCCCTTAAAACCCCCTAAAAAGACCTAAACCCTTAACCCCTAACCTTAAACCACGCCTGAACCCCTTAATAACCCCCTGAATCCCTCTAAAAAAACCCTCCAAACCCCCTATACGGTACCTGTAAATAAAAAAGGAAGAAAATATGTAAAATAGGGTGTGAAATAAGGGTTTGACAGGCTATGAAAGGTAATTGGATAGGTTAGCGTTAGGTAAAGATGTTAGGTAGGTCATTTGGGAAGAGTAAATGTTAGGTTAAGGTCAAAAAAGTCATGAGAAAAGTGTATAAAAGGCGTTATGGTTAGATTAGGTAGTGTATAATAGGTAATGGTGTGGTGGTGGTGGTGGTGGTGGTGGTGGTGATGGTGATGGTGGTGGTGGTGGTGGTGGTGGTGGTGGTGGTGGTGGTTGGTGTGTATGTCTCTACACGTCAGAAATAAGGGTGTTGTTGTAGGGGTGTAATGTTTACATCCCTACCATCAAACTAACGTTTTTAAGAGAATTCATGCTCACAGGCTGGAGGGTAGATGCTGCCGATTATACCCTTCATCTACCCTTTATCTACCCTTTTTAGACGAGAGGGTTGCAAAAGGGTATATTTACGTCGATCCGAAAGGGTATATTTGTAAGGGTAGAAAAAGGGTAGCAGTATTTCATCACTACAAATACCCTTTTTCTACCCTTTTCCTACCCTTTTTTTCTAAGAGTGTATTATAATTGGATAAAAAAGTGTGAAATAAGGGTTTGACAGGTGTGAAAGGTAGGTAATGAGGAGGAGGAGAAAGTGTTAGGTAGAGATTTTAGGGACAGGTATAAAGGAAAAGAAGAAAAAGAGCCTATATGCGCTATAGGCTCTAACGTAAAAAAAAAATTCTTATAAAAAAAAATAGAAAAATAAAGGTAGTAATTGAGAGAGAGAGAGAGAGAGAGAGAGAGAGAGAGAGAGAGAGAGAGAGAGGAGAGAGAGAGAAGAGAGAGAGGAGAGAGAGGAGAGAGAGAGGAGAGAGAGAGAGAGAGAGGAGAGAGGAGAGAGAGAAGAGAAGAGAGAGATAGAAGAGAGGAGAGAGAGAGAGAGAGAGAGAGAGAGGGAGAAATGAGACGTAAGAGAAGTTGAGAAGGCGAAAGAGAGAGAGAGAGAGAGAGAGAGCGAGAGAGAGATAGAGAGAGAGAGAGAGCGAAGAGGTGTAGGTAAGGTGTGGACGAGGGTACAGTTTAGTAGTCAATGAGAAAAGAAGGCACGAAGAGAGTGTTACGAGGTGAGGGAGAAGGGAGAAGAGCAGGTGCTAGGAAAGGGAGAGATAGAGTACGAGCAGTGGTTAGGAGGCGGGATTGAGGCGTGAGATAGAGAGGAGAGAGGAGCGAGAGAGAGAGAGAGATGGTAGAGGAGAGGAGAGAGAGAACGTAGGAGAGAGCGAGAGTAGAGGGGTGGAATGGGAGAGAGAAGAAGAGAAGGAGAGAGAAGAGAGAAAGAGAGAGAGAGAGAAAAGACGGAGAGGAAAAGCTGATTAGGCAAGGTAGAAAGGTATTGAGGTCCTTGGTCAACGTCATCAGGCTGTCTCAGTTTTGTGTTTGGTGCTCGCTGTTCGTAGGTTGTTCTTATATCTAGGTCTCTTGACGTGTTATGATAGTTAGGGCGGTTAGTGGGCTCGTTAGGGGCGTGGTAGGACCATGTTTGGCGTGTTTGGGCGTGTTAGGGGCGTCGTTGGGGCGTGACTATGGAAAGAAAATACGGTGAATTGTTAGAGAAGAACATCAAAAAGAAACAGTACCGGAGAGAACACTGAAGGCGACTAAAATTGAACCCTCTTCCTCCTCTCCTCCTCCTCCTCTCTCCTTCTCCTTCTTTCTCTCTCTCCTCCTCCTCCTCCTCCTCCTCCTCCTTCCTCCTCCTTCCTTCCTCCCTCCTCTCCTCCTCTCTCCTCTCCTCCTCCTCCTCCTCCTCTCTCTCCTCCTCCTTCAACATGACAAAACAAATCAATCAATAACCTCTCACCTTGATCACAACCAAACGTCAACCTGAACCCCAACCCTTCCCCCACTAACCCCAACCCCTCCTAATATCCCTAAACCCTAAAACCCCCCTTAAAACATCCCTAACACCCCTAAAAATAAAATAAAAAAACACCAAAAAACCCTCTTAAGGTACGCCCACACAAGGCATTACGTGGCGCGCATTACTTCCCGCAGCACGTGATGCGGCGGGAGTTTACTGCTGAATCATCATAACATTGGCTGACTTGTACCAGAGAGAGCCAGATCATGATAATATAAGCCTCTCATACAAAGAAAGACCTTGTTTTTTT
>JACEEZ010004752.1:0-7500 GCA_016584305.1 Chionoecetes opilio | reverse complement strand
TGGGAGGCGACGCGCCCCCCGGCGTATCCCCCCAATATTGATTGATTGATATAAAAATTTAAAATATGCGCCCCCAAGAAAAAAAAACAAGTCTAGTAAAATAAAATGTAGCTTATAAAAAATAGCGTCCAAGTAAAAAAAAAAAGTACTAAAAATATATCTGTATAAAAAAAATATGTAAGTAAGGGAGTAACATTTTATTAAAATTTTACGGCTTGCATATAAGTACACTTAACCCCCCGTGAGAGAAAAAACACCCCCTTTACTAAATTTTACGTGGTTTTGTATAAGGGGGGGAAATTTGTATATGACTTTTGCACATCGTTTTAAATCAAGGACGTTTTAAAAATCAAACACAGATAAATTTTCGCCGCATCGTGGATAATGGGCTATGAAAACCGCCTGCCCTATATCAAAGCCCCCCACCGCCTCCACCCCCTCCCCCTCTGTCTTTCACGGGGGGCCGCGATCACGGCAAAACCACTTCGGATCACAGGACAGGCAGTATTAATCAAAACCCCTACAGCGTTTCAAACCCCACTATCCACCGATAATACCTAGTTGTTGACTATTTGGGGATTGTGTCGGGGAGAGATAGACGAGGGGTTTTTGATTGGGTAAGACCCCCAATTTAAATATATGTATGTGACTAAATCACCAAATTTTTTGGTGCCAAAAAAGTGAGGAATTTTGATGTTATGTATTTCAAGGGGGTCGGTGAGGGAATTATGACCCTCCCGTAATTTGGGGTTATGAGAGGGAGGGGGGGGTTTCGCGCGTCAGGAATGACTCAGCCGGGAAAAACTACCATAGCAGGTAGTAGATAAACACAGAGGTTACGAGACTATTAGTTGTATATTTTAATGGTGGGTTGGCTAGGCAGGGCCGGATTGACTTTTGGGGCCCTAGGCAAATTTAAAATTTGGGGGCCCCCCTCAGACGGAGCACTCTCTAACTCGCCCGGACCCGAATTTTTTTTTACGTTGTATAGCAAAAAAAGTGAGCTAAAAAAAGCAATATGTACGCTACTTTCACAAATAAGTGTTTACTGTGTTTAGCAGGATGATAAACAAACAGGGATGGGGCCCCATGTTTTTACAGCTAGGGTCCCAAACGGGGGCCCCTTTATCTCAAATAAAGGCCCTCAAAACGGGCCCCTTTATTCAAAAAAAGGGCCTCAAACGGGGGCCCTTATCTCAAATTTTTGTAATTTTTTTTAAATTTAAAGTTTATTCAGCAATGAAAAATATTATTTTTAAAAAAAAAATTATATATGGAAATCTTTTGCAGGGCCCCCGGGTTTTGGGGCCCCCTGTTAGGGGCCCTGGGTGCAGCCTATACTAGCCTATAGGAAAATCCGGCCCTGGTCATAGGGGGTTATGCCCCTTGATAGGCCACCCAAAGGGCGCTTCCCGCACTTAGATAAAATTTAATTACAACAAACAAAAAATATATATAGAACGTAATTTTGCATTTATTATTTATTTGACTTTTATTAACTAAATGGTAAAAATTAGCTAAGCATTCTTTAGGGAAAATTTAGCAATTTCACAGAAATATAATAAATGTGAGAACGAAACAAAGGCAAAACCTATGTTTATATTAATCAAAGGACAGGTCTACCTTTTGTTAAATAGAAGGAAAAAATTGGGCGATTTTATTTCCCAAAATATGAAGGGTTAAATTAAAGACAAGCTGGGATAAAGAAATGATTCACCAATGTGTATCAATTATGAACAACAGTGAAAGATATCCAAAAGTTTTTTAATTTGAGGGATTATGGAGTGTGCTCATTTTCCATCAACAGCAAAAGCTTTTTAAAACCCAAATTTTGAAAAGGTAATAAAAAGAACCCCCCACGGGGAGATAAAAATTTTATTACACCTAGGGGAAAATCAGCTATATCGCCCCATGGGTTTTAAAAGATCCCTCTTTAGTGGGTATTTATCCGCGCCTTTTAAAATTTTCGCAAAAAAATAGCCTGTAATTACGATTAAAAATTCTCAGTCTCCCGAAAACCATTTAGACCTATCAAATAATAGATAAAAATCCCTAATTCCAGGGTACTTTAGGAAGTACAAAGGGAATATATTGGTCTTATGTGGGGGGGAAACCCACCCTCCCATGTAAATCTATTCAGATTGTTAACCAGAGTGAAAGGTTAATGACCCTTTGGGAATTGTCTAACCTGCTCTGGGAAACAGTTTAAAAGGATCCCCCTATACACTAAAAATTGTGGGAAAAATGAAAAAACAATCTTTTTTCTAGCATCGCTTTTTGGGTCCTAACAGTGATAATAACTCAGCCCCTACAGTAGTTAAAATGGCAGCCTAAAAGATAGTTCAGAGCTGTTCCTACTGCCGTATTGAAGGTGGCCACAATGGAATTTCAGTCAAGTAATGACAAGTTTGACAGTGGTCCCAAAACGACCTTCTAAGTAGGGGAGATGGGGAATTATTACAACTCCCGAAAAATTAATAAAGTGAATTTTAGCCATTCAGGTTTTTTTGCCATCAGGGGCTCAAACCTTTGACTTAGTTCAACCCCTGTCCAATTAGGAAGAATAAAGTGGGGTAGTGCTGTAGTAATTAATAATATTGGTATTTAGTTAAAAACTGTTTGGATTAAAAGAACAGCTGAAATGCTGAGGGATAATGGGTCAAATAGTTAGTAATACTTCGAGGAGTTGATGGTCCTTTTCCAATTAAAAATAGGCGCTGATTATTTGGGGTTACCAAAGGAAGGTCATCAATAAATAACGTCTCGATGTTCGTTCAGCAGTGTGGTGGTAAGGAATAAGGGGACCCATTCCAATACTCCCAAGCCAAACAAGGGGGAAAAATTTTCCTAGTCAGACAGCCCCATTCTTACCAAAATTTGGGAAACCCCTTTCTTGCCCACCCCAATTAGGAGGTATTAGAGGAAAGGGGATTCCAGTCATAACATTTCATGCCCTAATGAAAATCCTAATAAAATGTGTCGCAAGGAAATAAACCCCAAAATTTAACACAGGATTATGGGTTTAAAGGCCCTACCGGCTGAAAGGGGTAATAGTAGCCTAAACAGGTTTCCACTCAGTCAGACATACTTAGATATAAAAAAGGGAAAACCGAATTGATCCCAGATACTTTTAAGACATAGAAAGGTTTTTCCCCTTTGAGCAAACTAATTAAGGGCTTAAATTTAGTCTTCCAATCCCTTAAAAGGGATAGCTTGATCCTTTGAAGTTTTTTGGGCAGAACAATTTTCAAAAGCAGGGATTTCCTGAGGAATTCAGCCCTTTTGGGCCCCAGCCAGCCCCCATAGGACAAATACCAAATTATAAGGTTTGTACCAGATCATGAGGGATAATTTTTGGGGTCGAGGACAAAATTTAAAAGCGATCTTCCAAATACCACCTGCCATCCATATAATTCCCAAACGCCTCATCTACTAAATTATTGGGGGAAAAATACATAGGAAATCATTACATGGCGGAAAAAGGCTACAATATTTCCCCATACAGGTGTTAATTTTTGGGTAAATCATGGTAGACAGGCAGTCAAATATACCTAAATTTTCATTAAATTTAATAGATCTGAAGGTAGACTAGTTCCCATTAGTCCCGGGAGCTTAGTGAAATGATGGGGACTCCGGATAAAAGCACCAAAATTTTTTCAGGAATCTCAGGCTCCCGCTATGATTTTTTAGAGGGGAGACAAATGATTCCCATCATCAGGGGTGGCTATAAGGAAGCTTTTTTTATTTTTTTACATTTTTCCCCGTGGAAATTAGGGTAAATGGGGTTTTTTAAAAAAAATAGTCATAAGGATAATGTTTTTGGATGCAAGTTATCTTTTTATTATTATTTAATAACTCCGAACAAAAATTTCCCAAAATGGCTGCAAAAAAAACATAAATTTAATATTTATTCGATTTAAACTCCCTGCGGACATGCGAAAGCCCTGTAGTTTCTTTGCAGAACACGAATTAAAACATATCCCTTTCAATTTAAAAAGACAGGGTTAATTACTGACGGTGCATTATGAAAAATAAAATATTATTAATAAGCCATTAACAACAATCATGTTCTTCCTGTACAGCTGCAGGAATGCCATTTTGTTAAGCACCAGATCACAAGCGGTAGATTATAATTGTAATTATGGTTTTACTTCCACATTGCAGCTGCACAGTTCGGGCATTTCAGCTGGTTTCTTGCATGAACATCTCCCACCAAACCTGCAGCACTTTTGAGGCACATTCACAAGTTCACTTACAGCCTTTTCGCCGAGGCGGAGTCCAGACAGGAACCCAGGACTTTTTTTCTGCATCCAGTGTCCAACCGCAGCCTTCAAACAGTTGGTGTCTGTTTTGGGCCCCGGGACAGGTTGTCAGATGCCAGCCTGGTTCACTGCACCTTGGTGTGCGCAGCGGGGCCCGCAGCGCGAGAGCAGCAGGGCCTGAGGGCCCAAGTCAGCATCTGGGGTAAAAAGTTTTTTTGACTAGTCGCTGGGAGGTCGGCCAATGTAGGTGGTAGGGGTGGCTCAATTTTTAACGAATGTCGTGATCGAAGCTGGTATTTTTTGTCTCTTCTGGCTCTCTTTTTGCAGTTGAAGAGTATGATTGTGAGGCAGTGGACAGGCCCGGGAATTGTGCAGTCCTGACTTCAAATCGCTCCTTCATAGCATGGGCACCCTACTCTTGAGGTGGGGTGGAACAAGTTCTTCTGGCAGCGGGGGGAAAGGACCACTGAAGTTGAAAAACCCCGGAACGAAAAAGTCCTCTCGCACAATCCTGGCAGCTTTTTTCAAAATTTGGGCATCTCCTTCATAGTCAGTCTCCTGGCCTTTTCAGCATTTGTGGATGCCTTTTTTTAAAGACAAGTGCAATTTTTTTTCCCTCACTTTTCTCTTGGGAAAATGGAAAGGTTCAGGATTTGCTCTTTAAAGCGAAACTTTGTTTTATTCATTGAGCCAAAGTCAGCAAGACGACTTTTGTAGAGATGCCGTAGGGGAAAAAAACTTGAAGAGCAAGTGCCTTTTTCCACTTTATTCTCAGTAAGGACCAGCTCAGAAAGCTCTTGCTCGGGCTTTTTGCGGTTTTCTGGGTCCTGTAGGTTTTCCCTTTCCCGATCAGGGACCCGGGGACGATTCCGCAGTCCAACCAAGCAAACAAGATGGTACTTTGGCCCCCAGGCAATGAGGTCCCCGACACCTTAATCCTGGCAACAAATTTAATAAAAAGATCCGGGCCATTACCTAAAAGGGCATCGCCCCTAGGGTTTTTAACTATGCAGGAGTCCTCTTTTTTGGGGCAAAAATGCAGTGGTCTTTTGAAACTTTGGGGGACGACGGCACGGTTTCTGGAGAGGGAAAATGCTATCTCTCCCCCGCTTCTTCGCCCTTGAGTTTCTGTGTGTTTAAAGGCGGACATGATTTTTGCCCTGGGGCATGATTTCCCGACAAAAATATCCAAGTCTGGGCAGCACAATGCAAGAGGCAAGGGAGAGCTTGAGTTCTCTAAGAGGCACTTTCTCCAGGAAAAAATCCATAGGGCAGCGGCGCCGACTTTTCCGCTCCATGTGTTTAAGGGACAGCGAATGGCTCAGGGTTTTTCTGGCAGGGTGCACACGTGAAAACCATCACAGTGAGGACTGGGGGGTTCAAAATTGAACACACAAAACAAAAAAAAGTTAGCAGACATTTTTGCATCCTTTAATAATACATGTACGTAAAAATAATTCATGGTCTAATGTAAGCCTAAAAATTCCATTTTTAATAGAACGGTTTTTCCCGGAAAAAATTTGAAAAGGGGATTTTGAAGTATAAAGAAGGGATTTAAAAAAAAAAACAAATAGGGATGTATTGCATAACGGGAAAATTTTTTTTGCCATTAAAAAGGGGAATCTGATTTCAAAGATTTTTCTAAGTGAAAATTAGCCGTTATCACAAAAAAAGGTTCATAGAGGTTTGAGTAATTTGGATCGTTTGTCTCCCCTTCAAAATCATAGCTAGGCCCTGTAGAATGCCTTTTAACAAAAAATTTTGGGGCTTTTTCCGGCATGTCCCCTCCCCTTGAAATCTGGGGCCCTTTGCGGCCGGACATATTAGGTCCCCCGAACTTCCGCTTTTTGGGGGGATCCTAAAACCAAAAGGAGGTAAGGTTAGGACATACGGGGGTATTATAAAAGGAGATAAAAACTCCCCCCGATCAAGATATGTCGTAATTCATGGTACCTCTATCAGGGCTAAAATTTCAAAATAGTCAAAAAAACCAAAGGCCGAAACCCCCTAAAAAAATTTTTCCCCGGGGCATGTGGCCGGGTGAGTCACATGAAGCGGAACTTTAGTTTTCGCCGGGCCCCCGTTGGGAAATTATCACCAACCCCCCCTCTAATAATTGGAAGTGGTGGTGGTTTGTTCCCCCCCCCCCCCTTGTGGAAGGAGGGGTTTTGCTGTATAGGGGTGCGTAGGGATGTATAATACAATTATAAGGGAATGGGAAAAAATAAAGTAAGTAAGTAAATGATAAATACTGGGATAATATAAATTAACATTCCCCGTGATTATTTAAACATTGCACCTTACAAATTTGCACCCTTGGGTTTTAAGCGCGGTCATTGGCTGCCGCCCATTAGATAAAAAACCACCGGGAATTTACACGTGGCATGGTGGCGGTCTTTCACCGCCCCCCATGGGAGGGTTAGTACACTCCAGGCCCTGGGGAGGAACATATCTTTCAATATAGGCTTGTATAATAAATACACCCTAACCCTCCCTGAGAAACAACATCTCTACTAAATATTTTAAAGGGATTGTTTTTATGAGGGGGAATTGTATATAGACTCTTTGCACATAGTTTTAAATCAAAGGACGTTTAAAAAACAAAACAGAAAATTTTTTCGCCGCGTCGTGGATAACGGGTTTTTTTAAAACCCCCTGACGCCCCTATTTAAAGCACCCGCCTCCAGGCCTCCCCCTTGTCCTTTACGGGCGGCCTCGATCAGGCGACCACTTCGGGTCACAGGACAGGCAGATTAATCAAAAGTACAGCGATTTAACCCCCATCCACCGATAAGTTTCCTGTTAGTTGACTAGTTGGGGTATTTTGTGGGTGAATAGAAGATGGGTTTTGAATAGGTAAGGGCCCCAAATTAAATAAGTATGTAAAAATTCCCCAGTTTTTTAACCTTCGAGTTCGAGACAAAAAAGGGGTTTTAAAACAGTCATCAGAAAAAATCCCAGGTATCGAATCTGTGTGGGAGCATAGCCCCATAATGCGTGTATTACAGGTTCAAAACTTATTTTTGTACGAAATAATCCAGGATCAAATCCAGGGTATTATATTTTTTTAAATAATTTTTTTTATTTGATTTTTTAGGGAAAAAAAGTAGAAGCCCTTTTTTTACAAATTTTTTTAAATTATCTAAAAAATAATATTTAAAAAATGTTTTAACCCCCAAAAATTCCCCCCCCCAATGGGCTCGAACCCAACCCCGGAACCCAAAAAACCTCTAAAGCC